>JACVVK020000119.1:1315000-1322500 GCA_018292915.2 Batillaria attramentaria | reverse complement strand
CACACCTTTAGCTTTCCGCCGATATGAAGACGCGTTGCGCATCGGTAAAGATGAAGTTTCTTCGGGAAAATCTCCATCTATGGCAGAATCAACCCCCACTGCCTCAGCCTCTTGTTCGGGTATCCCTGGTAGCTCAGACGACATAAACTCCTGTGGGTTGGTTTCCTTGGAAAGAACAGCAGCACAAGATTAACGGTTCTTCAACGGCTCTTACTGTAGCAAACATGAGTATAATTAACACTCCCACTGAGCCAAATGTATGGCGGTCGTGAGTTCGCATCCTGACTGGGGCCAAATATTTGTGCTGGCTTTTTCATCGTTTCCCCCTCTGTGATATGACCCGTATGTGGTGGAAAAGGACGTTAAACCCCCAAACACCTACCCACCCAACCAAATTTAAAGCAAAATTAAGCCACTGGTGCATACAGTTATGTCCCATTATTCCTGCTCTGTAGTGGGCAATTCATTCAGGACAAAAGTCCTATAGTTACTCAGTCAGTTTCGAGATTATTGCCTGCATGAGTTGTCCCCCGCGCATACACAGACCCGCAACATGCATGCATTTTTCGTGGCAGCTTTCTGCTCTGCCACAAAAAATGAGTGCTTGTTGCGACAACTCATGCAGGCAATAATCTCAAATCAGGCTGAGAATGTACTGTGCTGGTGAATGCGACAGTTTTCACCGCTTCTGTGCACACTGTGAAATACAGACTTAACATAAGTCAAGGACCACCTTGACAGACAGGTCTAATTTTTAAGATTTCACAAAAAAATAAAGATCAAGGAATCTTTTTTTTTAATTTTTTTTTTTTTTGCTGTAAAAGTGTTAAAGGGTTAACAATGCATCCTGCAAAGCTTGCTGAAGCTGAAAAACCACCAGGTGCTGCACGGACATCTTCCAGGAATTTTAGACAAATTTGCAAGTGGTCCTTGACTTATGTTGAAGTCTGTAACACGGCGACCTCAAAGTTGTTCGCAACTGACCACTTTCCTTGTCATCGAGTACTTTTGTTTGTTTGTTTTTTTCTTCTTAGGTATCACTTAGCTCGGCTCGGTCTCGGTTAGCCCGACTTGGCCGTCGTCGCAAGGGCCTAAAGTTATCGACGGACCCGGAACAGGGTTGGAACAACTCAAACCTGAACAGGAAGAGGTTGGCCGAGCTGCAGATCAACGTCATCACAGCTGGGACCACAATCCACCGGGGCGGGCTGCTCCCACGTCACTTCCTGCAATTGACCTTGTGGCAGAAATCCGCGCAGGGTCGCTTCGATTTCCATCTGCCTCTCCACCACCGTCACCCACTGCTCGGCTGGCGCCGCCATGAGAAATGTGAGGCCACAGTCAACTCCCAGCAGACGGATGTCAAAGTTCTGAAACAGCCGCTCGACCAGGTCACGGAGCTTCTCGCCGTCCAGCTCAACCCTGCACAGCGACAGCAGCTGCCTGTGCTGTTCCTCCAGGCGCAGAACGAACGTCATAACCTTCTCTTGCTCGGCTCTCTTCTCTTCTTCGTATCGCCTCATCAGCGCGTTGAGTCTCTCCTCAGATTTTTCCTGCTCGAGCCTCAGCTGTTCTCTCATTGCCGCGAGTCTCTCTTCGGCCAATTTTTGTTCGTCTGCTAACTGGGCAAGCAGCGCGTTTCTTTCATTCTCTGCGTTGTGGTCTTTCGCTTGAGCGGTCCGCGCTAGCCTGGTGAGAAGTCTCTCAGTGACTTCCCTGACTCGCTCCTCTCCCTGTCTCCTCTCTTCCTCCAGTGCCCGATCCGCTCTCTCTTTCTCTTCTTCCAGTGCTGCTCTTTGTTTTCGGATCTCCTTTTCGTAAGAGTCTTCAAGGGCAGCCAGTCTCTCTGCGCCTTTTCTCTTCTCTTTCTTCACTCTGTCTTTGAACGTTGTTTTCTTCAGGTCGTTCCAAATGATCTTTGCTATCAGCCCACTCTCAGCTTGCCAAAAGAAAAGATGTTTTCAGTTAGAGAGACAGACATACAGAGAGACCGAGACAGATAGACAGACAGGGAGGCAGGCAGGCGGACAGGGAGACAGGCAGACACACAAACAGACGGACGGATGGACAGACAGGTAATCCAGCATTATCCATGTGGCTAGAATTTCAGCAACCCCTGGTGAATCTCTCTCTCTCTCTCTCACACACACACACACACACACACACACACACACACACACACACACACACACACACACACACACTCTCTCTCTCTCTCTCTCTCTCTCTCTCTCTCACACACACACACACACACACACACACACACACACACACACACACACACACACACACACACTCTCTCTCTCTCTCTCTCTCTCTCACACACACACACACATACACACACGCGCACTCTCTCTCTCTCTCTCTCTCTCACACACACACACACACACACACACACACACACACACACACACACACACACACACACACGCCACACACACTCTCTCTCTCTCTCTCTCTCTCACACACACACACACACACACACACACACACACACACACACACACACTCTCTCTCTCTCTTCTCTCTCTCACACACACACACACACACACACACACACACACACACACACACAACACACACACACGTCTCTCCTACCCTCTATCCATTCCCAAAATAGCGGCCAAATCCATACACGTGCGTTCCATCTTACCCGCTTCATGCATGTTTAGCTGTGGATCAATGTTGACGGTGATCCTGTGGACATCTGTTTTCAAGTCCTTGCATCGACGTATGAAGAAATCTTGTCTGTTCCTGCCATCCGAAGCCACGTCCGCAGTGCTGCATGCGTTTTCGTTGCCTGTACACAAAGTTAAAGGGTGGGGTGGGTAGGTGTTTGGGAGTTTAACGTCCTTTTCCATCATGGGTGATATCAAAGACGAGAAACGAGAAAAAATGCCAGCACAAATATTTGGCCCCAGCCGGGATTCGAACTCACGACCCGAGCATTGAAAGTCCAGCAACGCTCTACTGTCCAGGCTCCAACAAAGTCAAACGGATACTGCCTGCTCGATTATTTTTTGACAGATCATTTAATGCCCAAAAGTAGAAGACGTATGTATTGAAACAGATTGTGGTTAAGGCTAGGCACACCCAAAAATTCTGTGCAAAACTTGATAAGAACTAAAATCTTGTAAAAAAAAAAAGATAATAAATGTAAAGCGGCAACACGGGGGCATACAAAACGCAGAACAAATAAATATCTCCGAATGGATTTTAAATAAAAACACACAAAAAACACACGAAACACACACACACACACACACACACACACACACACACACACACACACACACACACACACACACGCACTCTCTCTCTCTCTCTCTCTCTCTCTCTCTCTCTCTCTCTCTCTCTCTCTGGGGAGTCGGGATGGCCGAAAGGTAGCGCGTTGGACCCCCATTGCTCGAGTCGTGAGTTCGAATCCCGGCTGGGGCCAAATATTTGTGCTGGCCTTTTTCTCGTTGTCCCGTCTTTGATATCACCCTTACGTGGTGGAAAAGGACGTTAAACTCACTAACACCCACCCACCCTCTCTCTCTCTACCCACGCCCCCACCCACCCAGCCCCACCTACCCCCGATGAAAAACAACAACAACAAAAACAAATCGAAATACTGTGAAGGTTGGCTGAACTGTAGCAGTGGCTTAACACACCCTCGAATTCGTCAAGCTTGCCGAAACATATATACATATACAAATAAGACAGCTACAAAAATATCCCGGTGGATAATTCAAAACTTACGAAGAAAGAACACAGAAAGAAAGGAATGATTGTGTTCCGCGGAACTGACCTTGAAGGTCACGGCCTTGACCTTGGACGCTGACGTCCACATTGAGAATATTCACTTCCCTGGCTTCGTCAATGTGCACATCGCCAAGGAGATAACTCGGGTCAGGGGCAGGGAACTGAGACTCTCTCCCGCCATGCGGCAAAGTGTCGTCTGCAGCTGGCGAAAAGTAGTCAGCCTCTGCTGCTTGTGTCTGCTCGCCAGTTTCACGCAGAACTTCTCGGGAAGTTTGAGGGTCGTCATAGCGGAAGTGACTTTCAAAGTCGTACGTTTTTCGGTCCGTGTCATCGTGGTGTGGTGTAGCACCAGGGTAAACAGTTTTCGGGGTAGTTCTCTCAGCCGGACTGCCATATGAGGCCTCTGGGCGAAGAGTAGAAACGAATTTCGTTCCTATCGACGACGGGCTGACTGTTTGTGTTGAGGCGTCGGACTGATGAGGATGGGAACTTGAAAAAAAAAAAAAAAGAAGATACATACCAGTTCTACGTATGTGGCGCAATTGATATTTATGCGATTACCAGTTGTTGTTGTTTTTTTTTCAACCCAGGACTTTCATACCATGTGTTTCATACCAGATGTTTCATACCGGGGGGGGGGGGGGGGGGGGAGCCGGGGTGGTCGAATGGTAGAGCGTTGGACTTCCAATGCTCGGGTCGTGAGTTCGAATCCCGGCTGGGGCCAAATGTTTGTGTTGGCTTTTTCGTCTATGCCCCGTCTTTGATAGCACCCGTATGTGGTGGAAAAGGACGTTAAACTCCCAAAACACCAACCCATCCTTCATACCGGGTGTTTCACAGATGACTGCATGGAGAACGCTTACGGGGATGGAGGAACCCGCCCCCCCCCCCCTCCCCCCCCCCCTACACACACACATACACATGTTCCCATAAATTTTCAACACGGATATGGAGCAAGGGGCACACACACACACACACACACACACACACACACACACACACACACACACACACACATTGTTTCATCCCTTCCGTTGTTCATCAATTTCTGGGCCAACTACGAATTCTGATACCGTGACCTGCGCGATACTAGGCATGTTTAGTAAGACTTCGCTCAGCAGCGTAACCCCATTAACATGTGAATTAGGCATTCAAAGCATATGTATATATATATGTGTGTGTGTGTGTGTGTGTGTGTGTGTGTGTGTGTGTGTGTGTGTGTGTGTGTGTGTGTATGGATTAGTGTCAAAACGCAAACTGAGCTATGAAATCATGCTGCCCTTGGCTTTTATTGGGGTTTCAGGGACGCTGAAAACTCTGCAACTGAAAACTCTGTACATCTGTTCTGTTTATCTGTAGCTGTTTCTGTTTATCCGTAACTGTTTCTGTTATGTAAATATCTATTTTTTGTCGATGTGTTCACATATATGTGTGTATGTGTGAAAAAAGAAAAACAGAATAAGAAAAGATAAGAAAAGAAAATCTACATTAAAAAATAAACCCTGGTATTATTGAAAAGGTTAAACACACACACACACACACACACACACACACACACACACACACACACACACACACACACACACCATGTGAATTAGGCACGTTATGGGTACCATTAGCTGATCGCAGCGCGTTAGCCGCTTGCGGCCTCTGCCGTGTGAGCCTAAGTTACATGGAAATGGGTTACGCTCCTCAGCGAATTTCTCCTCACGAAGTTCTGCTAAACATGCCTGATAACAGACAGGGATTTTCTTAAAGGGAAGGGTGTGTGTTTTCAGAAATCGTCAATTTATAGCAGAAGGTGAGCTTCTATGAGGTACACTTACACGGCAAACTGTTCACCACAGCTTGGACATTCCACCTTCAGAGGGGCAGATTTCACGCCGCTGGTGGACAAGGACATGTCTGAAAATAATGCGTAAGAGAGCCAGTTTGGATGCATGTGCAATGCACGTACGAAAACAACCACGAATTAGTCACGCACACACACACACACACACACACACACACACACACACACACACACACACACACACACACTCTCTCTCTCTCTCTCTCTCTCTCTCTCTCTCTCTGTCTCGAATTAGCAACGGCAAGTATGAAAATTGGCTGTTTTACGTTAATTACCTCTACCGTTGAAGAACAAAGTTTTCTTGATTCTCTCTCTCTCTCTCTCTCTCTCTCTCTCTCTCTCTCCGCTGTGCATGTCTCAGTCTCTGTCTCTCTGTCTGCTGCCTGTTTGTCTCCGTCCGCCCCCCCCCCCTCTCCCTCTCTCACACACACACACACACACACACACACACACACACACACACACACACACACACACACACACACACACACTCTCTCTCTCTCTCTCTCTCTCTCGAATTAGCAACGGCAGGTATGAAAATTGGCTGTTTTACGTTAATTACCTCTACCGTTGAAGAACAAAGTTTTCTTGATTCTCTCTCTCTCTCTCTCTCTCTCTGTGCATGTCTCAGTCTCTGTCTCTCTGTCTGCTGCCTGTTTGTCTCCGTCCGCCCCCCCCCTCTCCCTCTCTCACACACACACACACACACACACACACACACACACACACACACACACACACACACACACACACACACACACACACACATATTACTGCTCGGGCAATGACAGCATGTCAAACTGAATGCGTCGGGACAATGACTGCGCAGTGTGTCGGTGTGCGTCAGCGTCCTGTCACAGCCTGTCAAATCATATCACATATGTATATACTTCAGTATAACAACGCAAAACAATCTGTTACAGGACGATGGGACCTATGCACTGTTTAGCTGTAAGTTATAAACAGTTTAACTGACGCAGTACGCGAATTAGTCTGTGTGGCTTGCGCGGCGTTAAGCCCTAAAATCTCACACCCACCTAACTCCGTAAGGCTGTGTGAACTAGGTCTGACTGTGTAAACCAAGTTTAGCTGACTTGTTAATCTGTCTGGATTGAATGGTGTTCAGCAAGACTGGGTTATGTAATTCCAGTACCTCCCCTCCCTCCCGAGATTTGTGACCCCATCCACCCCACCCTCTATAAAAATGTGGGAGAGGGCGGGGGTGGGGGGGGACACTTGCTTTGCAAAAGGAGGAAGACGACATAAAGCATCCATGTGATAAGGTCAGGTCATGGAATCACTCAGCCGGAACGCTTGAGTTCTACATGTCAGTGGCCGCGCATAGCATACGAAAAAGGCCTGTAATGGCTGCACTGTTGTTTCACTGCACGCGCGCGCGCGCCCGCACACACACACACACACACACACACACACACACACACACACACACACACACACACACCGTCACACACACACACCGTCACACACACACACACACACACCAGAGAGAGAGAGAGAGAGAGAGAGCAATAAGAAAGATATGCCGAGAAAGATTTCATTCAGTTGCCGGCTTTGAGCCCAACTGAGGGGCGGCTTTTCGAAAGCCATGACATACAATCAAATTTACTGACATCACCACGGCCGGGCGGCTACGTCAATGTGCACACTGATATTCCTCATCAACACTGACGTGGATTTCAGTCTCACACACACGTCACGGTCATAAACATCACCCTTATTACCGTGAGAACACAAACACTGAGAACAGAAACATTACTGAGAACACAAGTAAACATTAAGCCTGGATATAAACATTACGACTGAACACGCCGCAGAGAGACAGAAAGAGACAGAGACAGATAACTGACGCGCCTCAGTGTATCGGATCCACAGAAATACAC
>JACVVK020000119.1:1295000-1310000 GCA_018292915.2 Batillaria attramentaria | reverse complement strand
ATAAACCAGCCCCAGGAGATTGACCAACCCCAGAAGATGGACCAGATCACCCTTCACGTCGATAACAAAGGCCAGTGTCATTATGATCAGTTCCGTTTGTGTAGAATAGCATAGGTTGGAAAGGGTTAGCGGGTCTTGGGGTAGGTAGAGGGTTAGGTGGGTGGTGGGAGGGGTTAGGATTTAGATGACTGAATGGAGTGTGAAAGTTTGTGACTGTGTGAGAATGATTAGGATGTTTTTGCATGTATGTTAGGTTATTAGTTCAACTTCTTCTTAAGTTTCAGCTGCAGGTCAGGACTGGACACAAAGGAGACAGACAACCCCCGCCACAGGAGGTGACCACATTCGGACACAGATTGCATACCGCTTTTTACTGGCTACTCTGCACAGTCAGTTCCAGCACCCACAGCAGGTGGACGGAAACAGCCAGCAGAACCTTATCTACAGTCCCACCTTGAAGACCAGCAGGATCAACTGATTACAAGGTAGGCATGTTCTACACCGACACAGTTTCCCTTGCTTACAATACAATTCATGTCTGGTGTAGATGTAATAACAATGAGACTTCCGTATGTTGTTGTGGGGGAGTCGGGGTGGCCTAATGGTAGAGATTTGAACTCTCAATGCTCGGGTCGTGAGTTCGAATCCCGGCTGGGGCCAAATATTTGTGCTGGCTTTTTCATCGTTGCCCCGTCTTTGATATCACCCGTATATGGCGGAAAAGGACGATAAACCCCCAAACACCCATCCACGATCCGCATGTTGTCATGACTATTTCATCGTTGCGCTGTACTTCATTTGGCATTTGCTCTTTCCTTCAGAAATACCTGCCCTAACTCAGCGTTCAGCAACAAGCAGATTATACAAGTTTGTGACAGCATGGATCCAGCCTTCTCTTTTGTTTGGCTATATTGTGTCCTGTTTATTGTCCATTGTGTAAGCGACATATGCTGTGTACACTGTAACCCATTCATTGATATCCTAATACCCCCAAGCCGGCAAAGGTTTCCCATCTGGTGAATTTCCAGACTTGGCACGGATCTACTGAAATGACTGCAAAACAAAACATTGTACATTAATTTGTGCAGTACGTAAGTCTCAGACTTTGACCCATGGACTGATGGGATAGACCTACGTGATTGTGAAACTCTTTCAAGGTCTCTGTGTCTGTAGGCTGTTTAAAATATTCTGTGGTGAGTTGTTCACAGAGGAAATGCTCCGCTTCCCTGACTCTCTTAGCAGTTTACTCTACCTGGCTTTTACATGAACTATACCCGTTTTTTGCTCTTAATTTTCTCTCTGTGTGAGAAGCCCCCCGGGGGCAACCACCTTCTCGTGGTGGGGGGCGTATGTGGCCCGTTGACCCTGTGGGCTATGCTGGATAGGGTTACCCATACCAGACAGGCCACAGGCGAGGGTCCAGCTAAGAGTTGCCATGTCTTTGCTGATGGAGACTGTTAGCACTAGTTTTAGTGTACAGTATTCTTTGGCTTTCAGGAATGCAGGCGGCAGATATGTTGTGCATTCTTGTCACTACTTGTCCAGCTTCTAGAAATCTTCTGGTAGGAGATATCCTATGGTTTTCTAGTCTGGTCCGTTTTTTTCCATCCCCTCAAACTCTACAGGGCCCATTTTAGTCCTGTAGTCCCTTTATTTTTACTGTGTTCCTTTAGGGACCGGAGTGTTTGCCGTGCTCCGCGACCTGTGTCGGAGGATGAGAGGATCCTGGTAGTTGAGGCTTCCTATGGGTGTCGTCCTGTAGGAGCCAACACGCTACTTTGGCCTTTAGTTCTTCTAGACAGGAGGCTAGGCGGCCCGGCCTAGTCAACCGGCTCTGGTCATGTCTTGCCCTGCTGATCCAGCAGAAGGCGGTGGCTGAACGGGTCAATTGGGGGTTTTTTAATCTCCGAGTATATTCTCTGGGTAGCCCTGGTGCACGTTGGTCGGAGACCCACCAACACATGTGCATCCCCCTGTTGGGCTCCGTGGTGGGTGGGGAGCCCGGAGAATGAATTAATAACAAACACAAATAGCAAACAAAACAAAAAGACTTTCCGAGAAACGCAAGCGAGATGTCCCCTTTGAGATTGACAGTGACAGTGATTGTGAGGACTCAGGCCCAGCTCCCCGGCAGGAAACCTGGCCCCGCTATCTGGTTGTTCATTCTTTGCAAGAAGGCAAGACTGCCGCCCGTATTCACCCTTTCCTAGTAGGCAAAGTTCTACAGGCGACCGTTGGTCGACCTGAGGGCAAACGTTTGCCTTCAGGCGATCTGCTCGTTTGTTGCGAGCAGAAGAAGCATTCGGATGCTCTCCTGATGCTCACTAAAATTGGCGAAGTTGAAGTGCATGTATCACCCCACCGCTCCCTGAATTCCAGCAAGGGGGTTGTGAGAGATGAGGCCCTGGCCTACTTGTCCGATGAAGAACTGGTCAGGTGCCTTAAATCACAGGGTGTGATTCACGCGAGACGCATCATCAGCAAGAGGGACCAAAAACCGACAGGCACTGTCATTCTGACGTTCGGTGTTCCATCTCGACCTGACCGTATTTGGGCCGGCTTCTATTGGCTCAGAGTCAAACAGTTTGTTCCCCTGCCACTTCGCTGTTTCAAGTGTGGTCAGTACGGCCATGGAAAGGATAACTGTAAGAAGGGTGAGTGTTGCTTCCGGTGTGGTGTTCAGGGCCACGAGGGGGCGAACTGCTCGGCTCCCCCCAAGTGTGTCAATTGCAGTGGGGACCACATGGCGTCCTCTAGGGAGTGCCCGAGGTGGAAGGAGGAGTGTGCAATCCAGCGTATCCGAGCGGAGCAAGGGGTCTCATTCCCTGAAGCTCGCCGGATCGCGACTGGCTCCTCGGCCTCTTCTTCCTCCACCACTTTGTCCTATTCATCTGCCGTGCAGAAGAAGCAGCCTAAGATGGTGTCGTCTGCGTGTCAGACAGACCCCATGGTAGAGACATTTACTTTTAAGGGGAGGCAGAAACCTCCACAGCAGCAGAAGACGACGTCCACCTCAGCTGTGGTCGTTGTGGATTCCCCTCGCGGCTCAGGGTGCCAGGCCGGTGGGGAGAGCTCCGGCACCACCACCGGTTCTTCGGCCCAGGGCGCGGGGTCGAGGGACGTAACGCAGCGCCAGGGGAGCGGTGGGATCCCCTCCAAAAAACCACCCACCCCACCTAAGCCAGTAAAACCACCAGCAAAACCACCAGACAAAGTACCAAAGCCCAAAAAGAGGCTTCTTGGTCCCCTTTCTGCACGCAAGCAGAAGGGGGATGGCAAGGAAATTTTATTAGAAAACAGGTTTTCAGCACTGGGGGAAGAGGAGATGGAGGTCTCCAGTGCTCCCTCCTTCCCTCTCCCACGTTCGGGTTCGTCCTCAAGCAAGTCGACGCCCCGCTCGTCCCCTTCTAAAACCTGAAGCTGCCTTTCTCCTTTTACCTTTTAATCATGTCCATTTTACAGTGGAATTGTCGTGGATTTCGGTCCAGTTTTGAGGAGCTTAAACTCCTAACACGGGATTTAAAGCTGGACGTCTTGGCTCTCCAGGAAACCTTCCTGCGGGAGTCAGCTGAGGTCTCTTTTAATGGTTTTAATGTTCTCCACAAGGGTTCCCCTGCGGAACGTCCTCACGGGGGTGTCGCCCTGTTAATTCGCAGGAACCTTCTTTACAGTCACGTTCCTTTAGCTACTCGTCTTCATGCTGTCGCTGCTCGGATCTCGCTACATAAAACTATTACCCTATGTTCTGTCTATCTTTCACCATCTGAACGTGTTTCCCGCTCAGATCTCCTTCAGCTGATTGATCAGCTGCCAGCCCCATTCATCCTGATGGGTGATTTTAACGGCCATTCTCCGCTCTGGGGGAGTGATAACCACAACGAGAGAGGTCAGATGCTGGAGGACTTATTTATGTCCCTTGACACCTGTCTCCTCAATGACGGCTCTTGCACCTATATGCACC
Organism: Batillaria attramentaria; assembly: GCA_018292915.2. NCBI lineage: Eukaryota > Metazoa > Mollusca > Gastropoda > Batillariidae > Batillaria > Batillaria attramentaria. Next base: position 1,306,039 of record JACVVK020000119.1, on the reverse strand, counting down.
CCGCTTCAGGTTCTTCTTCAGTGTTGGACCTGACTCTGTGCCACCCTGCTCTGTCTCTGGAGTATGAGTGGAGTGTCCATAAAGATTTATGTGGTAGCGACCACTTCCCTATACTGTTGTCCCCTTGCAGTACAGCTGAAGACCCCCCGCTTACTAGGTGGAACTTTAAGAAGGCCAACTGGCCCTTGTTTAGTTACTTGTGTCCTTCTCAGCTCACTGAGGAGGCTGTTTTTAACTCTGATGACCCTATCGCGTCTTTTACACGTATTTTAACAGAAGTAGCTGAAAAGGCTATCCCCAAATCCTCGGCAATTCCAAAGGGCCCTAAAGTTCCTTGGTTTACTGAGGAGTGCAAGCTCGCTCAGAAGAACCGGAAACGAGCCCAGAGGCGTGCGTTCAGGTGTCCCTCCCAGGAAAATATCCTACAGTTTAAACGTGCTCGAGCTAAAGCTCGTTTTGTCTACAAACAGTCCAGGAAGGTGTCTTGGAGACAGTTTATATCTTCCCTGTCCTCCGGGACTCCAGCACAGAAAGTCTGGAAGGCTATCCGTAGAATTAAAGGTAAAGGTGGTGCAACTTCTGTTCGCCACCTCCAAGATGGTAACAACACTGTCACAGACAAACATGCAGTCGCTAATCTTTTGGCTTCTACTATTTCATATAATTCTTCTTCAGATCATTATTCCACGGCATTTCAAGCTATAAAGAATGCCAAGGAATCGGTCCACCTTAATTTCCAGACTGACAACTCAGAACCCTATAATCAACCTTTCACCATGGCCGAGCTTTGCGAGGCGCTGCAAAAAAGTAATGACTCCGCTGCTGGGTTGGATGGTATTCATTACCAGCTCTTAACACACCTTCCAGATGACTGTCTTAACCTTCTTTTGTCAATTTATAATCATATCTGGACGTCAGGCGAGTTTCCGCCCTCTTGGCGTGAAGCCGCTGTCGTTCCTATTCCCAAACCTGGGAGGGACCCTTCAGACCCGGGCAACTATCGCCCAATAGCTTTAACTAGTTGCCTTTGTAAGACTATGGAAAGGCTCGTCAACTCTCGTTTAGTCTGGGTTCTTGAATCCAAGGGACTCCTCACTGATCTTCAGTGTGGTTTTAGAAAGGGCCGAAGCACCCTAGACCATCTAGTCAGGTTTGAAACCTTTATTAGGGATGCATTTATCTGCAAACAACATGTTTTAACTATTTTCTTTGACCTTGAGAAGGCGTACGACACCACATGGAAGCACGGGATCATGTCTGATTTACATGAACTGGGCTTCCGTGGTCTGCTTCCGACGTTTATTGGTCAATTTTTATCTGGTCGTTCATTTAAGGTGCGTGTGGGCTCCACCCTCTCAGACTCGTTTGAGCAGGAGATGGGTGTCCCGCAAGGCAGTATCCTATCCCCAGTCCTTTTTAGCATCAAAATCAATGACATTGTTAAAGCTGTGACTAAGGGCACAGACGCCTCTCTTTTTGTGGACGATTTCGCCTTGTGTGTTAGGGGTAGCTCCCTCCACCGGGTAGAGCGTCAGTTACAGCTATGTGTTAATAGCGTCCAGGCTTGGGTCGCCAAAAATGGTTTTAAGTTTTCACCATCAAAAACGGTCTGCATGCACTCCACCAAGCAGCGAGGCCCTTTCCCTGATCCCAACATCTCTTTAGCCGGTAACCCTGTCAAAGTTGTCAAAGAGGCCAAATTCCTTGGGGTCATCTTTGACCAAAAACTCAGTTTCTTAAGCCATATTAAATATCTAAAGTCGTCGTGCCAGAAGGCTCTTGATCTTCTTAAAGTAGTGGGCCATACCGATTGGGGTGCAGATCGCACAGTCCTTCTTCGCCTCTATCGGGCTCTGGTCCGATCCAAACTGGATTATGCTTCTATCGTTTACGGATCAGCCCGAAAGTCATACTTAAAGATGCTGGATCCTATTCACCACCAGGGTTTACGCATCTGCCTCGGTGCTTTTAGAACTTCCCCCGTTCATAGCCTGTATGTGGAGGCTGGAGAGCCCAGTCTGGCGATCCGCCGTTCTCGTTTAACCCTTAATTACGTTCTTAAATTAAAGTCTATGCCAGACAACCCAGCTTACAAGTGTGTGTTTAAACCTCAGTGTGTTGAGGCTTACGAGGCTCACCCCAATGAGATCGTCCCTCTGTCCCTCCGTGTCCGTCCCCTCTTACAGGCGGCCGGAGTGGACATGGACACTGTTGAGGAATCCTTGTTCCCCTCTTCCCCTCCGTGGACGCTTCCCCACCTGAGGTCATGCTGGACCTGACTCAGTACAGGAAAGATCAGACCCCAGACCCTATTTACATTCACGGCCTGCAGCAAGTCTTAGCTAGTTTCCCTGGCTACTGTCAGATCTACACTGACGGATCAAAGTCCGAGGATGGCAGGGTTGGTGCAGCTGCTGTAGCTGAAGGTCGTGTGCTTCATCACCGTCTTCCTGATAACAGTTCTGTTTACACTGCTGAGCTGCGGGCCATTTTACTCGCACTCAAGCACGTGTATCAATCTAAAGGTCCGAACTTCCTTATTCTTTCAGACTCACTTTCGGCGCTTCAGGCTCTGCATGGTAGAAGACTGGATCACCCACTCCTGGTGTTGATCCACGAACTCCATGCATCCTTGATAGCGGATAACAAAGATATTGTTTTCATCTGGGTCACAGGTCATGTGGGCATCCGAGGAAACAGGCGTGCTGACCGGGCCGCGAATGCTGCTCGTGATGGCCCTGTGGAGGATGCTCACATGGTTGTCAGTGATTTTAAACCTCTTGTATCAAAGTTTGTTCAAAAGGAGTGGCAGACCCAATGGGCTGCCCTCCCGGAGAACAAACTAAGACACATTTTACCAAGCATCTGTGATAGTATTCCTCGCTGTCGATCTAATCGGCGCGAGGAGATAGTTCTTAGTAGGCTCCATATAGGGCACACACACATCACCCACTCGCATCTATTAAAAGGGGAGGATCCCCCTTGGTGTGTTCCATGTCACATGCCATACACAGTGGAGCATTTTTTAATATCATGCATAGATCTTTCTGAGATCCGCGACAAGCATTATTGTGCCAGTTCACTGAAGGTGCTGTTCAGGGACGTTCCCCCTGACAGCATTTTCAGTTTCTTGAAAGAGGCCAATCTGTTCTTTAAGATATAGACTCTCTAAATAGTACAGACTTGTACCGACTTGCCTATGCTGACTTTTATTAAAACTTGGAACGACTCATTTATTCCACACAGATTTTTAATATATATTTACATCGTGTTTTATCGCCTGTCTTTTATTTTTAGTGACTTGGCGGGAAAAGACTTAGCTTAGCCGCGAAATAGTCTCTGTTGCTTGCGCGGCGTAAAGCCCCAAATAACTAACTCTCTGTGTGAGAAGCTGATGATTAGATGATGATGATGATGATGACGAAAGAGGTGTCCAGTGTCCGATGACCAAGGGAAGACAACTACAGCAACAGCATGAAAGGTTAGGTTCACAGCACTAAACTCCCAAACTGTCACCGCAATCGAGTACGTTCCCTTCACAGACGATTCCGAGTAGAGATCGAGGTCGCTTAGTGTGTCTTGTCGGGTCTTATAAACACACACACACACACACACACACACACTCTCTCTGACACGCGCGCGCGCACGCACGCACGCACGCACGCACGCACGCACGCACCCACGCACAATGGAGCGAGAGAGAGAGAGAGGGGGAAGGAGGGGAGAGGAAGAGGGAGAGAAAGACAGACAGGTAGGCGCACAGACATGCAGGAGAGAGACAGACAGGGAGACACAGACAGACAGATAGACACACTAAGACAGAGAAAGATAAAACTTGCAAAATACTGGCACTTCTGTTGGTAATGCAGAAGGGTGAACACGAGAAATTGAGAAAGGAAAGACTGAAGAAAGAAAGGAAAGGAAAGAGTGAGGAAAGCACACTGCCACGGGTGTAAGCACTACGGAATAAACAAAGAAAGAAACAAATAAACAGGAGCAACCAACTAACGATGCTATCAAACCGATGACTGGGACAAAAACCAAGTGGCATACACACAAACAGAGAAACACGGCTCAAGGACACCAATACACAGGCCCGCAAAATGCCTATACATTCCCTATTAACTTCAGGCATCATAGTCACCCCCTAAAAATGCTTCAACCTAGAAACAATTACTACCATGAACAGACCATTCAAAGGCACGCACCTGACAGGAGTTTTAAAAAAAAAATTGAATGTCTCCTTTCCGCTCAGGTCTCACTGGAGTAATGCGCGTCTACTTTCTCTTTAGGCCAGAGAGGCAGTTCACACAAATCCGCTTGCCTCACTAGTGCTCGACCTCTGTGCAAAAAGTCCCAGCTTCCCTGGCAGCTTGCCTCTTTTTGCGACCGCCTGGCATGCACCTTGACCTACATAACACAAAAATCACAAAAATCACGTTTTTTCATGACAATGAAAATCACTACGGACTAGCACACCGGCCAAAAGGGTGCATCAAATAAACACCAAACATGATCTCACGCTCAATTTGTGCCCGTACGCCCCACAAAATACGCGAAATAGCTGATAAACAATACTGTAACACCGGTGAGTGTGAGAAAGGACAGGAGTGAACACTGCTCAATTCTTCACCCTCACCTGGGCCACAGTACTGACTTCACTTACCAAAAACAAATAAACAAATAAATAAACAAACGAGAAAAATAAGCGGTGGTGTTTGTCGACAAGGAGACTTATCGTAAAGGCGACTGACAGAACTGTAACTCCGGTGAGTGTGAGAAAGGACATGCGTGCACACTGCTCTGTTCTTCACTCTCACCTGAGGCACACTACTGACACTGCTGTTCTTCACTCTCACCTGAGGCACACTGCTCAAGTTCTTCACTCTCACCTGAGGCACACTAATGACACTGCTCAAGTTCTTCACTCTCACCTGAAGCACACTAATGACAGTGCTCAAGTTCTTCACTCTCACCTGAAGAACACTAATGACAGTGCTCAAGTTCTTCACGCTCACCTGAGGCACACTACTGACTCGGATAACGAACATATAAGCAAATCAACAGACTTCTTTGAGAGGAACTAAATAACCGGTACAGAATATTGCTTTCTAGTTTTTTTGTTTTTTTTTCTTTTCTTTTTTTAAAGTAAACCTGACATAACAACTTGAACCAGCTACCAACGCCGGATCGTCGAGGAATTAATACTGTAACACCGGTGAGTGTGAGAAAGGACAGGTTTCACCACTGCTCAATTCTTCACCCTCACCTGGGCCACAGTACCGACTTCACTTGCAAACTTAAAGGTCTGCAATCTCAGCAAAAAGCCGCAAACATTGCGTTTTTTTTTAAACTGCGATTCCTTCGACTGTGCAACTCCTTCGTCCAGGCAACTCTGTCACAGTTGCAGAGTTTTCAGCGCTTCGGGGACCCTTATAGAACCAGAGCACGAGTTTGCCGTGACATTATTTGGCTTTTGGTCAGTGAGCGAGACACATCGCTACAGTGTCTAGCGGATGTTGAGTGCTGCACGATCTTTCTCGCTCAGTGTCAAAACGCAAACTGAGAGCTCTGTGAAATCAGGCTGCCCTTGGCTTTTATTGGGGTTTCAGGGACGCTGAAAACACTGCAACTGTGACAGAGTTGACTGTGCTTGCACGGTCGACTCTGTAAACTTTTTTCACACTTCGGAGGTAGAGCGTTGGATTCTCAATGCTCGGGTCGTGAGTTCGAATCCCGCCGGCTGGGGCCAAATATTTGTGCTGGCCTTTTTTCTCGTTGCCCCGTCTTTGATATCACCCTTATGTGGTGGAAAAGGACGTTAAACTCCCAAACACCCAAACACCCACTAACACTTCGGAAAGCTTTTTGTTGGGAGCTTAGATCTTTAAAGCGGCACCTGGTAGGCTGAACAACTCCCTCCATGTTTTGCATGAATAGATCAATAAACAGGTGTGCGCACTACTGCTCAGTTCTAATCCCTCACCTGTGCCCCACTCAGTACTATCGCGGTTTTCTGCCCAAATAAGGAATACACAAACAGGACGTTAGGAGTACAGTAACGTCAGTTTCCAGCTTAGAAAGAAACAGGCGTGACAAAAGATCGAGTGACGTGTGACAGTGTGAAAGTACTGATGAGTGTGTGAAAGGACAGGTACTACACAGAACTGTCACTTTCCCCAGCTCACCAGTAGCCACACACTGACTATAGTTACTGAGACTGCAGACAGCGGGCAGACAGGCAGACAAACACACAGGGAAAGTGTGACGTGTGTGTGTGTGTGTGTGTGTGTGTGTGTGTGAGAGAGAGAGAGAGAGAGAGAGAGGGAGAGAGAGAGAGGGAGACAGACAGGCACAGGCAGAGAGAGAGAGAGAGAGATTCGCGCGCGCACGCGCGCACACACACACACACACACACACACACACACACACACACACACACACACACCGTGGCAGAATGACCGAGACATGCAGAGAGAGAGAGAGGGGCAGGCAGGCAGGCAGGCAAGCAGGCAGACAAGCAAACAGTTTGGTCGCGGTAATCCGCAGTGAAGGTTCCGATCAGTGTTAAACTGAAGTGATGACTGTCTGCATGCCAGTACCGGTTAGTGTGAGAAAGGACAGGATTCTAAGCACTTCGTCTCTTCCCTCACGCTCACCTGTACCAGCAGCACACCTGATCAAATCATTATTCCTGTAATGCCGTTATGGAGAACTCCAAACAAAAGAAACTGAAACTGAACCTGAATCCGCAGAAATTCAACTCACCAACACATCTGGGTACCTGTGGTCAGGAATCTGACAAAACGAGGGGGTGAAAGAAACAAATGACAAACAAACAAACAAAACCGCATCAGCTTTTTTTTTTTTTTTTTTTTTAATCCAACGAAAGAAAAATAGCAAGAATGAAAACCGCATCGTCAGGTCTAAATTTATCTCATCAGGGGCAGAAACTCCTGGCGGCAAATCTAAACTGGTACAGTTGCTTCCCTTGGAACCTTGCTGAGAAACGCGTGCGTTGCCATGGCAGAAAGGTTAAGTTGTAAACACTAATCTTCCTAACCATGACGACACATGAGGTTCTCCAATACGACTGGAAGAGAAAAACGATTAAAATGAAGAAAGGAAAAGTCGGTCTGAATCTAAACAAACAACCACAGAACGAAAACACAAATAAACAAGCCAAAATCTCACCGGCCACAAGTCATCAAAGTCGCCAGTCAGATCTGCAAAAAAAAAGAAAGAAAAAAAGGATTACATCAAATAAATCTAAACAATTGTCGACATACAGAGAGAGAGAGAGAGAGCAAAATGTCAAACCTAACCTCTTCGAAGTCATGGTACGGAATGAGTTGCCAACTACAAAGGCCTCGTGGTATTTATACGCTTTCAACCCAAACACAAAAGAAACCGAGAAAACCCGCCGTCTCTTCTAAATGTAGCGAACGAGGTTAGATTTCGGAACATTTCTCCATTGTCGCAATCTGTTTGCGACATGCCGCACCCGGTCCTAACGTCACAGGCATTGTCACTTCATGTCTTTCTTCAGTGGCGAATCAGTCAGTGTTGCAATTGTGAAATGGCGACTGTGTTGCGAGCGAGCGGTGTCTATTACCGCAGAGCGGCAAAAGTTTGTAGCGGCTTCACTTACTAGGGCAGCAGTGTTTGTTTTGAATGATGTAGCAGTTTCACTGAACATTTACTGCAGACGCTGTAGTTTTGCCGCAAAGATAGAATGGCGTCTTTTCTTTTAGTAGCACGGGTCGCCCGTGTGGACGGAAAAATAGCCCATGCAACCAGAGGCAACTTGAAGCCGGCTAAATCCGTTGCCGGTTGTTGTTTTGTGTTTAAGGCGGCAAGGTATGACCAACCCTGTTCCGGGTTCGTCCATAACTCTAGATCCATGCGACGACGGCCAAGTCGGGCTAACCGAGACCGAGCCGAACTAAGTGATACCTAAGAAGGAAAAACCAAAATACTCGGTGACAAGGAAAGTGAACAGTTGTGAACAACTTTGAGGTCACCGTGTTATTTTACAGTGTGCACAGAAGCGGTGGAAACTGTCGCATTCACCAGCACAGTAAATTTTCAGTCTGTTTCGAGAGTATTGCCTGCATGAGTTGTCTCCCTTGCCGCACTTGAACAAGCACGCAATTTTCGTGGCTGAGCACAAAGCTGCCGTGAAAAATGCATGCTTGCTGCGGGTCTGTGTATTCACGAGGGACGACTCATGCAGGAAATACTCTCTAACCAGGCTGAAAATGTATGATTTCTCATAACTATCTTAAGTTAACAGTCAGGTGTAACTTGGCTTACTGTCCGGCTACGGTGCAATTTAGTTTCTGGCGGGAAACTGATAACACGTAATAATAGAGCACGACCACAATAGTTTTGCAGTCGGATCCACATAATTATCGGCGATGACTGAACATTCTCTCCGACTGGCAGGACAGTCTCTCTCTCTCTCTCTCTCTGATTGAAAATTAATCATTGTTTGGTTAAATCCATTTTTCTGTCGGAAAACTGACATAGCCGAAAGTTCGTTCGTTCGTCGGTTCGTTCGTTCTCTCTCTCTCTCTCTCTCTCTCTCTCTCTCTCTCTCTGATTGAAAATTAATCATTGTTTGGTTAAATCCGTTTTTCCGTTGGAAAATAATGTTTTGTTCGTTCGTTCGCGCTCTCTGTCTCTCTCTCTCTCTCTCTCTCTCTCTCTCTCTCTCTCTCTCTCTCTCTCTCTCTCTGCGTCTCTCTCTGTCTCTCGATCTCTGTCTGTCTGTCTGTCTTTCTCTCTCTCTCTCTCTCTCTCTCTCTCTCACACACACACACACACACACACACAAGAATTGGGGCGGTCAGTGGTCTAGTGGTTAAGAGACTTTGTCACCAATGCGAGAGGTCAGGTTCGAGTCCCACTCGGGGCGAAGAATCATTCTTTCTCGTTTGTGGCACCGCCGTTCATTCGGGCCGACCGTCGGGGGTTCGCTCTGGGTACTCCGGCTTCCTCCCACTCTGCCTCGGAAATGTTCAGCCCACAAAATTCAAAAATAAATGCAATTCTAAAATTCCGAAACTTAAACAGAATTGCTGAGCTGGGCCTTCGAGTGTGTGAGAGAATGCGTGTGATTCACGTGAGCGTGCGCGTTCGGTTTAGCTCGCGGCGCTTTGAACAAAATATAGAGCGCCTATATTAATGCAAATATTATTTATTTATTTATTTATTTATTTATTTATTTTGGGGGTCGTATCAAAAATACTTGTTCGAAAATGAACGGTCAGTTACGCATACTTCTCAGTCTTCAGTTATGCAATTTGTAATTCACACGGCGAAACGCTATGCGGAATCCTTCGTAAACTAGACTATGTATAGAGAAATTAAGGCACACATTCAGTGTTTAAGTCATAATTTATTATTTGGATAAAACCAAATCTGGAGACAGTTCTAAGCTTGCGTAGATGACCGTCCATTTTCGAATAAATACTGTTTGAATTGCCCTCTGGAAAAAAAAAAAATGGTTTGTGTTTCTTGTTACTCAATGCCACTGATATACTAGCAGGCACTACAACATGGTCCGACTGTTGGATTGCAGAACGTTAGAAACAACCAAACAGCATTCTTCAGTCAGTGATCTGTCAAAAATGCAGACATGTCGGTAAGCAGAAACAATTCATCACTGCAGCGGGAAAATGTGTAGCAAGGCAGAGAGATTGCGAATGTGTAGCGAGTAACTTGAGTCGAAGCGTCCATACGACAACAGTTCAGATCAGTGACGACTATCTACACTGGTGCAGCCGTAATGAAAATGCCGCGGCGGTGGTGTGGAAAAGTGTGTCGCTAAAGATAATGTGTTGCGACCTGAAATTCTGCTGCCCTACATTTTGGTATGGAAACATCTTGGCGTGTTATGTAGTGGCGGGACCAGTTTGTGCAAATCGCAACACAAAGGTAAAATCGTACAGCATCAGTTTCAGATCTGCTTCGCCAAACGACAGATAGCTGTTATCTCCCTTTACTGTGTCTCGGTTCAGAACTGCGAGTGTCTGCTGTTGGTGTCTCAGTGACGCAGTGGTATGGTAGAGGGGAAACTCTGAGACTTGAAGTGACCGGCAGACAGACAGGCAACCAGATAGACAAGCAGGCAGACAGACAGGCAACCAGATAGACAAGCAGGCAGACAGACAGGCAACCAGATAGACAAGCAGGCAGACAGACAGAAAGACAGGCAGGGAGGCAGTTGTGTTTTTGATTTCGAATGTAATAATAAATAATAATAATAATGAGGATCATGTTTGGCTGGCGCCCAACCTCCTGCTGGAGCTCTCAGTGGTCACCTCACTATAGTAGAGTGGCAATACATACACATGAGATACACATGAAATACATGTCACATTACATGCACATGAGTGAAATACATGTCACATTACATACACATGTCACATTACATGCACATGAGTGAAATACATGTCACATTACATACACATGTCACATTACATGCACATGAAATACATGTCACATTACATGCACATGAAATACATGTCACATTACATGCACATGAAATACATGTCACATTACATACACATGAAATACATGTCACATTACATACACATGTCACATTACATGCACATGAGTGAAATACATGTCACATTACATACACATGTCACATTACATGCACATGAAATACATGTCACATTACATGCACATGAAATACATGTCACATTACATGCACATGAAATACATGTCACATTACATGCACATGAAATACATGTCACATTACATACACATGAAATACATGTCACATTACATACACATGAAATACATGTCACATTACATACACATGTAACACATGTCACATTACATACACATGAATAGGGATGTGCCGATTAATCGAAAACCGAAAAAAATCGATTTAGTTTTTGGACGATTCAATAAACCGGTTCGACGCTCGAATCGCGATTCACTCGGCAACTTCCGGAACCTTTCCGAACATTGCCGAAGTTGTAAAAGGGGCATAACTCTTGTCGCTATCGACTGAAAAATGGCAG
>JACVVK020000119.1:1237500-1290000 GCA_018292915.2 Batillaria attramentaria | reverse complement strand
TCTGTTGATCTGGCGACTCTCTCTCTCTCTCTCTCTCTCTCTGTGTGTGTGTGTGTGTGTGTGTGTGTGTGTGTGTGTGTGTGTGTGTGTGTGTGTGTGTGTGTGTGTGTGTGTGTGTGTGTGTCTCGTTCACAAATCAACAGGACAGTCCTTCATTCTCTTATTTTTCACACAATACCGTGCACAAGAGTGTGCACACAATCAGTGGTTACCACGGCGCCTCGGCACAGACACGTCGTCCGCTTACAATCAAAGCATACATAACTAAATCAGCATATAGAGTTTTTAGATAATGGCACGCGCCTACAGGGGAACTAAAATATTCTCTCTCTCTCTCTCTCTCTCTCACACACACACACACACACACACACACACACACACTGCGCCTACAGGGGAACTAAAACATTCTCTCTCACACACTCACACACACACACAGTGTGACACACACACACACACACACTCTGCGCCTACAGGGGAACTAAAACATTCTCTCTCACACACTCACACACACTCTGCGCCTACAGGGGAACTAAAACACTCACACACACATACACACACACACACACACACACACACACACACACCACGTAACAAAAGGCGTAACAATGAACATGAAGTCAAACTAAAAACATGTATTTTTCATTCTCCTTTTAAATGAATCATATCACAAATCAATTATCATGCCAGCGTATTTCTGAACACACACACACACACACACACACACACACACACACACACACACACACACACACACACACACACACACACCACGTAACAAAAGGCGTAACAATGAACATGAAGTCAAACTAAAAACATGTATTTTTCATTCTCCTTTTAAATGAATCATATCACAAATCAATTATCATGCCAGCGTATTTCTGAACACACACACACACACACACACACACACACACACACACACACACACACCATTAACACGCATATATATATATATATATATATATATATATATATATATATATATATATGTGCAGTATCGCTGCCTTTCTCTTTTACCTTGTGAACAAATATCCTTTGTCCACCAAACAAGCACAAATATCAATGATCAAACTGAAATAAAAACGTGAAACAAAGAACGTCTTAAACATTCAAAAAGTAAAACTGACTAGAAACACATTTTAAATTGTATGACTTCTTTCTTTTCTTCAGTAAGTACATGGAAATGAAATGATAAAATGAAATGAATGGTGAAATTATAAAAGCGGAACCTTACCAAAATACTGCCGTGCAATCTCAAAACACAGTAAGTCTGTGACGTCATTTGGTGGGGGGGGGGAGACATTACGTCATTGTCTTTCATGTTTGAAGTCACATTTCCAACCAAATGACGTCATGGACTAGCTGTGTTGAGCCATTACACTCCAGCATAACGCTAGCTCTCTCCCTCTCGCTCTCTCTCTCTCTCTCTCACACACACACACACGCACGCACGCACGACTAAATGATTTGTGCAAAAATACACTATTTACAGACTGATGAGTATTTGGACGTACGGTTTGCCCGCTGTGACGTCGGACAAAATAACACTGGTCAGCTTCTCAAACACGTGCACGTTACCTCCCTTCCTTCCACCCAACACAAGTTGCGTCCCTTGCCATGCGTCTTGGGTATCACACTCGCGCGTTCATTCTCTCATTCATACCCCTGCAACTAGAAGTGATTTCGTTGTAAGTTCAACAGACTGCCACTTTCTGGCGTCGATTCTCCGTTCCATTTTTGCCGTAAGTCATTCACTGAATGTCAGCTCCCCTCAGACCTTTCGCCGTAAGTCATTCACTAAATGTCAGCTCCCCTGTCCACTTTCGCCGTAAGTCATTCGCTAAATGTCAAATCCCCTTTTCACTTTCGCCGTAACTCACCCACTTCACGTCACCTCCCCTTTCCACTTTTGCCGCAGGTCAATCACTAAATATGGACTACCTCCAAATTTGTAATTTCTTCAGCGTGCGCTGGATCGGCCCTCTTGAAATGTCCAGAGGTGAAGCAGTGTCGCTTGAGCCAGCACAGCGACGAGAAACTCTTGCCACAACCTATGGCCTCGCAGTTGTGCGCCTTGTCAGGGACACGGCGGATACGCTTGTGACTCTGAAAAAAAAGAGAAAGAACCATCGACTGAAAAACTTTGCAGGTAGCGTTTTATAATATATAACATTTCGTACCGCGCAAGAGAGAGAGAGAGATTACATTATGTCAAAACGCTAAAATTTGTTGGTGTTCCGACCAGTTTTTTCAACTTGTCAAAGGTTTTCAAACAGATGCAGGATAAACTGTAACACCAAATTCTCTCTCTCACTCACACACACACACACACACACACACACACACACACACACACACACACACACACACACACACAGCGACTGTTAAAATTGTTGGTTTGTCGACCCTTTTCTCAAACTTGCACCTAGTTCTTCAAACAGATGATAGGAACTCACCCAATTCACTCACTCACACCCACGGAGAGAGAGAGAGAGAGAGAGAGAGAGAGAGAGAGAGAGAGAGAGAGAGAGAGAGAGAGAGAGACAGACAGACAGACAGACAGACAGACAGACAGACGTATCAGTATACATACCGTGAAATGTTTGGCACTCGGGTACACAAAGCGGCAATTCCCACACAGGAAACTCTTTCCCGTCACCATCACGTGACTCTCCACGTGCTCGACGCAGGCGCTGGGGTGACTGAAGATGGCGTGACAAACCGCGCATGCGTAGTCGTGAAGTTTCTTTCGTTGGCGCTGGAAAATGGAGAAGACTCCCAAGTTGTTATTCAGAACTTTTAATTCCAGAGGAAAGACAAGACTGTCATGCTTTAAACTGATACCAGGCGGATCTCTGCGCTCTCACCCCCCCCCCCCCCCCCCCCCCCCCCCGTATTTGTCGCATTTAAAATGGCTGATCACATTTTTTATTGTTATTATATTTTATTGTTGTTGTTTATTTTTATAAGCATAAGCATGCACTGTAAATGAGTGCTAGTGCGTGTCAGTAAGCGCGCGCGCGAGAGAGACACAGAGAGAGAGAGAGAGAGAGAGTAGAGAGAGCAGAGGAGAGAGAGAGGAGTGTGTGTGTGTGTGTGTGTGTGTGTGTTGTGTGTGTGTGTGTGTGTGTGTGTGTGTGTGTGTGTGTGTGGTGGGGGGGGGGGGAATATGATGATGCCTTTTGTTTATAACGTTAGTGCAGCAAGGACAGATAGTAAGAGAGACCTACGTGTCTATTATCTCATCCTTGGAAAATAAACTAACTTTCAGTCAGTCTCTCTCTCTCTCGCTCTCTCCTGAATGAGTGAGCGAATTAATGCATTGCTGGTCCTATATAATATTACATGCCAACAATAACTGGATAGGAAAGCTCTAGCGAGAGGTGGAGGTGGGGGGTAGGAGGAGGGGCGTAGTAAGGAGGGGGGGAACTTACCAGGCTAGGTTGTGTGTGTGTGTGTGTGGGGGGGGGGGGGGGTAATAGAGGTGGAAGCGAATACTAGGGGGGGGGGGGGGGGGAGGCATCAGTTTGTTGTATCTTAAGATCATTTGATTAATTTTTTCCTTATCTAGTAATTATGTCACCCTTCACTGCTGTTCACACAGAAATAGATTCAAGACCATTAAGCTGAGAGCTTGACAGTGTTATAATTCAGCTGCTTACAAACCTTGTCCTTGGCGCGTCGTGGGACGTTCGTGTCGGCAATCGGGGAGGGAGGAGCCGGATACAGTCGCCCCATCCGGATTTCCAGTTTCCCAGTCCCAGTTGGGCTCGACGTGTCCGTGCTGCTGGCCTTGTCCCCTCTCCCAAACTTGTAGTCCATTTTCCCGGGCGAGCCCTCAGTTTTCCCGGGCGAGCCCTCGGTTTTCCCGGGCGAGCCCTCGGTTTTCCCGGGCCAACCCTCAGTTTTCTCGTGCGAGCCCCCAGCTTTCCCTGACACGTCTTCCTCTTTGGGACTGCTGTCGCGTTGCACTGGTGTTGTGGTATCGCCTCTGGGCTTGCCCTCTCCTTCAAGTTTCACGGACCAGTCGTCTGTTTTCCTGGTCTTCTCCTTCTTGGGCTTGCTGTCCGTTTCCCCGGGCTTCCCGTCTGCTTTCCCGTGTTTGATGTCCGTTTTCCCGGGCTTCCCGAACTTGCCCTCTGCTTTCCCGGATTTCTGTCCTTTCCTCAGCATGCCTCCTCTGCCGGACATCTTGCCTGGCTTCCACGATTTCTTGTCTCTTTCCGGTAAGTCGTCTTTCCGGTTTCCGTTCTTGCCCGTCTTCCCTTTTTGAGCATTGTCGTCTTCCTGTCGCAGATGTCTGGGTTTTCCAAACACGCAGCGTTCTCTTTTAGGTGAGCAAAGTGTTGCAGGGCAGCCAAAAACCCCGTCCGACCTACGACAAAACAAACCCAACGTATCACTCATACAGGTTCAGCAGTGTGGAGACCAGAGAGGCAGATGCCTCCTTGGCGAACTTGTGAAATAGGTCAAGGTCATTCGGAATGACTTTGGCCTACTTCACAAGTTCGCCACGATTCAAAAGAGGATGTCAAGTTCTGAATACTTGTCTGTAAAAATGCAAGTTGGGTGTCTTTGGTGTTCGTAATATACCATATAGATCTGAGAAAATGCCAGTGTTAAAGTTTTCCATAGACAGCTTATAATTATGGCCTAGACTTTTTGAGTTAAGGTCAGTCAAGAGAGATCTGTCAGTGAATGTTTCATCAATGTCTATCATCAAGCCAAGTTTTATGCCTCTGGTGTTTAGGGTTTCTGTCCACAGTTGTGATGACCTTGACCTTGACTCAAGGTCATTTAAAAGCACAAAACATATCACTCATACAGGTTCAGCATTATGGAGAAAATGCACCCAGTGAGTTCACCCAGTCGGCTTTTAAACTAGCTTTTTAACTTGCTCAAGCTCAGTTTTAGTCCTCACCCTGCGGCCTGCTTTTACTTTAACTTTACTATGTGACACATACAGTCATAATTATGAATGTTTCTAACAGGTTAACAACTGAGAGGTCGAGTTTTACGGGGTTTACAGGTTATGACCAAAGCGACACATTTACTGACTGGAACATCAAGAAACATGAAGCCGTGCTAACCAAGTACCACACACACACACACACACACACACACTCACTCACCCTCTCTCTCACACACACACACACACACACACACACACACACACACACACACACACACACACACTGCAAACTGCACACACAACGCTCCAACGACGCTCGTTTTTCAATAAACCTAACAGTAGTTACCTACCTGGCTAACTCCCTCCAAAATATTGCGTCGCTTTTTCGGAATCTGCTGTTGAGTGCTTTCTTTCGTTTGCTTTGCTGACCGCTGCTGTGACTGTGGGTGTTCTGAATGGACGTCAGCACTTCCCACGAGCAGTCCCTGTATTTCAACGACAAAGGAGGGAGTCGGGGCGCGTCCCCTTCCCGGCCAGACTGCACCTGCGGATCATCGGAGCTAGGGCGCCTCTCGACACAGTCGCTTGAAGATACCGAGATTCTCCTCACCACAGACGCGGGCACTGCTCTGCTCAAAGGGCTGCCCCGAGAAGACAGACAACGCCGCTCGTTTGTCGCTCCGTTTGCCGATGTCGTCGTCTGATAGCGGTTGGACGGCTTCGGGGTGGAGCTGTTGCTAAGGTAGCCGCTGTCCGAAGTCTCGTCGTCGCGGTAGTTGTAGAGGCGCTGTTCCTCTTCGTGCAGGTCCGCCAAAGCACGAGTGTCCCTGTGCACGGCGCTGTCTGGAGAACTGCCGCACTGCCACGTGTTGAGGAGAGCCAACGTCACATCACTGCCGTCTGAGCAGGTTTCTGCTTCACCAGTAACGTTCAGAGTTCTGCCAGCGGCAACGTTCAGCGCTGCACCGGCAACGGTGAGTGCTGCATCGGCAACGTTCGCTGTTCCACCAGCAACGTTCAATCTGTCAGCAGAAACGTTCTGTGGTTTCTCTGTGTCGGATGCTGCAGCGTTCGCTGCCTGGGCAGCAGAGTCCTCTTCTTCGGCAGGAACGCTGGTTTCAGTTGCGACGTCCTCAATGAAGCCATGGTTCTGGGTGTCCACAGCACCTTCTAAGAAACTCTCGAAGTCAAGCCTCGCCTCGTCCTCGCTCAGGTCAATTATTAGCGCATCCTCATCATCGTCGTCGTCGACGTCGTCATCTTCCTCTCCATTCTCATGTACCTTCAAACCCGGCTTCAAGCATGCGTTGGGGCTAGATTCTGTGTCCGGTTTTTCACAGTCTGTGTCCGGTTTCCCAGTATGTGTATCAAGTTTCCCAAGGTCTGAGTCCAGTTTCCCAAGGTCTGAGTCCAGTTTCCCAATGTCTGTGTCCAGTTTCCCAAGGTCTGAGTCCAGTTTTCGAATGTCTGTGTCCAGTTTCCCAAGGCCTGTGTCCTGTTCTCCAAGATCTGTTTCAAGTTTCCCACTAAGGGCTTCCAGTTTCTCATCATGAATTTCCCATTTCCCACACTCCGTTTCAAGAGACGTTTCGCCGGAGCTGAACACCACAGGTTCACCTTTCATCTCTGGTAAGTCTGGGGTCGGACGAGGCAGAAGGCAGTCAGTGAAATGACGCTCATCCCTCATCTTCTTCGACGCCGCCAACGAGCCGTCTTCAGCGATTTCCACCTTCTCCTCTGGAAACTTCCAGAACGATCTCACCTTTTCAGTGTTCAGAGGTGAAACCATCACCGCCACAGGCTTCTCCTGAACGTCTCTACTCTCACCCATAAACTCCGTCAAAGACGTGGGGGCCTCAGCCTTGAGCTCAGGCGGCGGCAGATGATTCAGATCCCACCCCTGCCGCTGTTCAGGAGGTGGGGGCGAGGCTTCCCGCTTGAGAACTGGAGGCTGCGGGGAAAGTGGTTGTGGGTTGTAGGGCCACCGTTCCGCCGGGTCGTCTGGGGGTGACTCTCGTTTCACTTTGGGCTGGGACGGCTGGGAGTGGTGGGTGCAGACGGCCTCGAGGTGGTCTTGCTTCTGCATCAGGTCGTCCAGTCGTCGTTTTCGGGCCTCCCTGTCGCTGTGGGCAGACAAAGGAGAAACCGGTGAAGACGTGGAAAAAAAAAGGGAAAAACTTTTTATAAACCACTCTCAAGGCTTAATGAAATGGACCATGATTGTGTAGCATTTTATTTTAGCGGCGACGTAACAAGGCCACGAGCACATGTCTGCCAAAAAAACTGCGTTATGCTAGGCGTGTCCCGGGACAGGCTCCTGCCGGAATTTCCTTCTTTTTTTTTTTCTTTTTTTTTTAAAGTAGAAAAATTTACTGAATAATTATGTAGTGTCATTATATTACTCAAATTTGCGATAGCGTACCTCTCTTCTGCTTTAGGTTGTGTGTACGCTTGCCGCATCGCCAGTGTGTCGACTCTCAGCGTCCGCAGTTGACCTTGGGCTGCATGACCTTGACCTTGGGCTGCATGACCTTGATCGGCATTCTGAGGCGCGGAGATGGAGACATTACGTGGCTCGTGAGCGACTGGCCCGTCCTCACTGTGGGCAGTAGTCGGGTTTGTGTTCTGGTGCATCTCAGGGTGGTACGGAGGCTGGAGACTCTGGCCATGTTTCCCAGTATTGTCAGGTGCAGCGCGAGTAACAGCTGTACAACATACTGAAAGAGGATGATTGCTAGTATTAGTACTAGTACTAGACTAGTACTGTATTGGTAAAGGTATTTTTTCACATTACTACTGTACAGGAAATGCGAGCTAGAGAGAGAGAGAGAGAGAAAGAGAGAGAGAGACAGACAGAGAGAGAGAGACAGACAGACAGTTCACATGGTACATAAAGGCAACACACACACACACACACACACACAGTGCAAACATTCATCAACCCCCTCCCCCCCCCCCTCACACACACATTACTTAAAAGTACTGGGTACTCACATTCTAAAGTACTGGGTACTGACGAATATCCACATAATCATTCAGGTCTTATATTATAATGGGTCCAAAGGGAGTAGAAGTGTGCAGCATCTGATTTTAATTTCAGCGAATGTTGCAGACGCGTTATGCTAGGGGTTTCTTGGGGCATGTTCCCCCGGACTTTTTTTTTCTTCTCTAATTAGACTAAAATCTGTGCAGTTCGGTCTGATCTTACGCGCTTTGAACAGAGGAGGAAACACACTTTTGGGGTAAGGAACATTTTAAGCCCTTGCATACTTATTCCGAGAGAAGTTTCCACTGTATACATGTACACTCACCCTGCTGCCTTTCTGGCAAAGACTGCTGTCCGCGTGATTCTTCTGAATGTCCCTGTGGCTGCTGAAGAACGTGCTGCTGTTGCTTCTCTTGCAGCAGACGTTGCGGAACCTGCGCTCTTGGCTGCAATCGCTGCTGACTTTGAATGTGGTGATCTAGTTGTTGCTGTTCTTGCCTTCGCAAAAAATCTGCTTGATGTTGTCGTTGTTGTAACTGCTGCTGCTGAGGATGCGGACTATGCTGCATCAGAGGATGGTGATGATGTTGTTGCTGCTGATGCTGTTGGTGATGCGGCCTAATCGGCAGCAGAGGTTGACGTTGTTGCTGGTGGGGTTGCGGTTGCTGTTCGTGATGCGGCCTACACTGCATCGAAGGTTGAGGTTGAGGTTGAGGTTGTTCTTGTTGTTGATGCTGATGGGGATGCGGTTGCTGCTGGTGATGGGGCCTAGACTGCATGAGAGGCTGAGGTAGCAGATGCTGGCGATGAGACTGATGTAGAAGTGGCTGTTGTCGCAGTTGTCGTTGTGGCACTCCAGGCTGCACTTGTTGTCCGTAACCCCACTGAGCAGGGCTTGGCACGTGACCGTACTCTGCCTGGAAGCGTGTGAAACTAAAACCAGGGTCCGAAGCAGACCTGTTCTTCTGCAACTGACTCGACAACCCATGCGTGTTACTGCACGGTCCAGTGAGCAGCGGCCTCTCCGCAAGCTTTTCGGGTGCCCCCGCTACGTTCGGGCCTTGAACGTGACCTCGACCTTGACCGTGAGCAGGCACAAACGGTGGGTTCCCTGAAAAATGGCGCCCAAAGCCCGCAAGGTTGTGGTACCGAGAAGCTGGGGAGTTGAAGCAGTTCGTAAAAAACCTTGACTGACACGGCGCCGAAATAAGAGCTCGGCCGCATCCACTAGCAGGGGAGCAACCAAGACGAGAAACCTTCTCCGCAGCTGCGTCAAGGTTGCACTGTCGAGTCATGTGATCTTGGCTTGCAGTCACGTGGCCGTGACACCACGGAGGGACACCAAGCAGAGGAGGATTCTCGGCACCAGACCTCTTTGAGGGACAGTTTCTGCAGGGACAGTTTCGGGTGACACTGTTTTGGCCGAGTGAGTCTGAACTGTTTCTTTGGGCGGTTGGGTGAAGGTCGCGCTGACCTGTCATGTGATTATCAATTGCTGTCATATGACCCGTGGCGGCCTGGCAACCGTACACGTCCCGACACGGGGCACGCCGGCTGTCCGCTACGTTTGGCTGTGCGGGGTAGTCATGGTGGAAGGATCTGGATGGCGTGTATGGTCCGTTTCTAAGGTGATGGTGAACGCCGCTGCCATGGTGCCAACCTTGACCTTGTTGCTGAGCGCATGACCCTGCTTTCGAAAGCGAGGGACGGCGAGTGTTTGCGGGGCTGGCGGTTTGAGGTGGCGTCCCCGATGGCGCGAGGGGAGCATCACGTCTCTGGTCAGCCCAGAACATGGTGCTGGATGCCGTGAGTGTCAAGGACGGTGTCGCCAACCTGGTGATGTTCAAGGTCACAGGAACGTGGACAGGAGAAGCAGACCCTGTTGTAACACAAATAAAAAGAGCCAAGTTTGAAAAAAAAAGTTTGACGAAGAAATGATCGTTATTGTTGACTGATGTAGACTTTACAAGAGAGAGAGAGAGTGAGTGAGTGAGTGAGTTTTTAGGGCTTAAAGCCGCGCAAGCCACAAAGACTAATTCGCGGCTGAGAGAGAGAGAGAGAGAGAGAGAGAGAGAACTAGTCCAAGATGCCAGGTGCCGTCGCTGCCCCGATGTAAGCAAATAATAATAATAATAAACTAGTGATCAATAATTATTAATATCAACCGGATGTTACAATATAAACACAGACACACAGTGACACAGGCACTCGACAAAGACCACGCAGAAAAGACTTTCAGTTCTTGTTGAAGTGATGGTTCCACTATCTTCTCAGTCTTGATGCCTTCAAGCCGATGTGGCCTGCACCTTCACTGGCCTAAGAAAACGTAGTCTAGTGAATATTTTTTAATTACGAGCTAAAAACAAGGCACAGCAATTACTAGTTTTCCATCTACCCTCTACCCGATTCGCCAAAGGCTTCAATCAAGGCGTTGAGCCTGGCGTGGATCCTGCTGGTCTCTCGTTTTCTCCTCTTCTTCACAGCCAGAACCCAGCCCTTTTTATACACAGACGGGGAGTGGGTGGGTGTTTGGGGGTTTAACGTCCTTTTCCATCACATAGGGTGATATCAAAGACGGGGCAACGATGAAAAGGCCAGCACAAATATTAGGCCCCAGCCGGGATCGAACTCACGACCCAACGCTGTACCATTCGACCACCCCGGCTCCCCCACAGACGGGGATCTCCGGAGGTGCTTCGGCGACTGAACTCTAACTGGACTATAAAATTCTCGGCCCGCCTGGAGGCCACAACTTCTGTCGCGGTGGCCGACCAGAGTCTCGAGGCTAAATGGTCACGAATGGGGCGACGTCACTTACATTGGCTGTAACAAACGATTCTCGGCCCATTCCGAGACGGTCCCAATGGACACGTTAAACGTTAGAAGAACGAAAGAAATTCATTTCGAAGCTTGACCGACAGTAAAGAGCCAAAAGTGATTTGAGCTCTCCACGATAACAGGCGAGAGAGTGAGTGGGTTTTTGGCGCTTAACGCCGCGCGAGCCACAAAAACTAATTCGCGGATAAGTGTGTCTGCACCACGTGGAAAAAAAGTAAAATGTAACAGTGGACAGCTGGTGCAAACTGGTCTACGGACTGGCTTCGTACAAACTTTTTTTTTTTTTTTTAAAGTTACATGTTACTTTAGTCCTTGACAGAGTCTAGCGCAGCCCAGTGGAGGGTTTTTTTTTTTTTTTTTTTGGTTGTTTTTTCGTTGTTGTGAGTACACATAGAACCGCTCTCCCTCTCTCTCTCTTCTGTAGTTTTAATTTATCATAATTACTGACCAGTTTAGTCTGCCATTGCAATACTGTCAATACATACTCTTGTTCTCCCCTAAGCATGATCATAAGCGGTGCTTGTATTATATACTCACTATTTGTTTACTTGAATGGCTTGTACTGCAAGAAACCTCATTAAACCAAACTAGAAGTCAGAACCAGTGGCCAAGCAGATCCTGCGGAGGAAGTGGGGCTGGATTGGACACACCCTCAGGAAGCCAGCATCCAGCACCACACGCCAAGCCCTGACATGGAACCCGCAGGGGAAAAGGAAGAGAGGCCGGCCTCGCAACAGCTGGAGGCGGGACACTGAGGCAGAGCTATGTAAGCAGGGTACCAACTGGACTGGAGTGGCAAGACTAGCCCAGAACAGAGTGCGATGGCGAAGGGTTGTCGATGGCCTATGCTCCACGTGGAGCCAAGGGCCTAAGTAAGTAAGAAGTCAGAACAGAGTACTGCGCGTCATGTTCCGTCACCAAACGTAGAACGGCACCTGTACACGTGTAGAATACACCGCTCGCACGGGGCCGCAACAACTTCGCAACAGCAGTGACACGCCCGTGTGAGCGAACAACAAAAGGCGCGCGCCACTTGATCGGGACGGTAAGTCGGTAACTGATCTGACACCTGGGTGTCAATACGGTGAGGTGAGTTGCCTTGCGGTACTGACTATGAATTGACCGAGTGCTAAAACTAGCACTTCCTGCGCAAAAACACCGCCCGCTCACGGAGAGGGGGGGGGGGGGGGGCTGTCGTTTTGGTAAGTCAAACAACAGAAATGAATTCCGTGCTTCCTGCTTTTGTTGCAGGCTAGGTGTTTAAACCCAGCAGAGGGAGTGAATGTCATTCAGAGAGAGAGAGAGAGAGAGAGACAGACTGTCTTTTTGATGTCAAACAATAGAAATAAATTCCCTGCTTCCTGCTTTTGTTACAGGCTAAGTGTCTAAATCCGACAGAGGGAGTGAATGTCATTGAGAGAGAGAGAGACTGTCTTTTTGATGTCAAACAATAGAAATAAATTCCCTGCTTCCTGCTTTTGTTACAGGCTAAGTGTGTAAATCCGACAGAGGGAGTGAATGTCATTCAGAGAGAGAGAGAGAGAGAGACTGCATTTCGACCGGTCAAGTACTGGACATACGGTTTTGCGT
Organism: Batillaria attramentaria; assembly: GCA_018292915.2. Taxonomy (NCBI): domain Eukaryota; kingdom Metazoa; phylum Mollusca; class Gastropoda; family Batillariidae; genus Batillaria; species Batillaria attramentaria. The sequence goes on along the minus strand of JACVVK020000119.1, from coordinate 1,277,674 downwards.
GTCTCAGTTTTCTTACGTGTCGAAATCTCTCAAGGTGGTGTGAACGGCACGCGCTGACACACCAGAATCTGCCTCCAGTGCTACACGCTGTCACGCATGACACATCGCAGACCAGACGAGGTGGGAACTTTTGGGGGCGAAAGCCGGAAACACCGAGTCAACTCTCAGTGATGACAGATCGGGTGCAGAGTTCACTTCACTTGGGCTGGCTGCAATACAAATCGTGTAGCGTACCACGGCGTACTCATAGACTACCCTGCTCTCTTATCCCCTATCAAGCGTTCTGCTTCTAGCATGTATCTTGCTGTTTTTTTGTTGTTGTTGTTTTCCCCAGCACTGACTGTCGAGCAGCTGTGTCAGCACCGTCACAGTGGCACGACACACAAGCTGTAGGGTGGGTGTTTGGGGATTTAACGTCCTTTTCCACCACATACGGGTGATATCAAAAGACGGGGCAACGACGAAAAAGCCAGCACAAATACTTGGCCCCAGCCGGGATACGAACTCACGACCCGGCCGAGCATTAGAAATTATAGACGTCCAACGCTCTATCATTCGGCCACCCCGGCTCCCCTGCTAGCTGTAGGAACGTGGAATAAACTGTTCTCACTGCGTAGTCTCCAGGGGCCGTGGTCACGACGCGTTCGTAACTTTTCCGCCACCGATTTACGCACGCGAGAGTCCGTAACTTACGATTTGTGATAAAATTGGGTGGTCATGACGTTTGCGCAGAGTTACGGCCGCTCGGAAACCCTTGCGTATTGTACATCACCTAGGAGGGTGTCGGAAAGGTGCCGTAGCCTTTGCGTAAAACTGAAAAATGGCGGCCCGCTTGATTTACCAACTGCAAATGAGAAGAGCATTGCGACGGGAAAGGGTGTTTCGCGATCGTACTAACCCTTTTGACTTGTACGACGATGTGGACATGCTTCAAAGGTTTAGATTTAGGAGGAGAGACTGTTGACCTGCAGGAATTGTGCGATCTGCTGTAGGACGACTTGAGGTACCCGTGTAGAGGGGGCGCGTTCAGTTCACTACGCACCCTGCAATGCAAAGGCCTGTATGGCCGGCCGTACACACATCGTGGGTTGATTTGTTTCCTGATCAGCCACCACCGTTTTGATCGTATGCCTGTCAATGCAGGTCTCATTCATTGTGTTGTGAACCCGAAATGTGCGGGTTCCGAATTCAGAGTTTTGGTCGAGTCATGTTTCTCTGCCGTAGCAAGTCAGGTTAAATGCGTGGCATGTATGTGGAGAGTTTTGTTGATGTTGTTGTTATCCTCTCCTCTTTCGATTTTCGTTGTTCTTTCATTGAGGTTCATTCCGTTGGTTTTCTTGCCAGTGAGCCTGCTACATACGGTTTGTACGTGCAGTAAATGCTTCTACTGGTTGTAGTCCGTCCAATGTTGAGATTGAGACTGCTAGGGAGCGGCCTATATGCGACCTGCATGCACTCCTGATCACACTCTCCACATACATGCCACGCATATAACCTGACGCTACGGCAGATAAACATGACTCGATCAAAAACTCTGTAGTGAACGCGTAGTGAACACACCCCCTCTACTCTTTCTTCACGCTGGAAGGAGAATTTGTGCAGGTCACGTGATGGTGTTTTCCGTGGGAATCCCGGGGGTCCCACACCTATCTAAAAATAACCCGTACGTGACACCGTTTCCAGTAAGTGCGCGTCGTGACCGGCCAACTAGCGGAAGAGATAGTTTTCACGTAGCCACGTACGAACTTACGACCCGCAACCTATTTGCGCAAGGAAATTTGCGTTCGCGTCGTGACCTCGGCCCCAGGCCGCGATGTCTGTATCACGCACCATCGCCGGTACACAGCTTGTGTTGTTGGCACAAGGTCACAGTAACAGAAAATAACCATCACATGAACTTCGTGTACCCATACGTACAGCATCGTCACGGCATCTATTTTCCCATGGCACGTGGGGTGGGGGTGGGGGGTGGGGGTTTAACGTCCTTTTCCACCACATAGCCCATGGCCGCACGTATTTTGGGCCGGAAAGGCGTGGGAAAATCTAAGTATTTTTTTAAGTCTGGACCATGGAACAAAGAAACTGGCTTTTGCACAAAGGGGGGGGGGGGGGGGGGCACGGCCACAGAGGAGCGAAGTAAAACAAGGGGAGATAACCCGTGTGTACCCGAACGAATTTCTACTCGATGTCGGCGAGTAACTGATGATGTTATTGTCGCGCGACCCCCGGTGGTTGATTGAAGTTTTTAAATCGTTGTGTAAGTTGTGGTTGTGGTAACCTCACCCCCCCCCCCCCCCAGCTTTTTGTATGTCCCCGAAGCATACAACTGTTATCGTTTATTTATCACCTTTTTGTATACATTATAATGATTTATATTTGTAAAGCGCCTAGAGCCCCGGCTTCGGAGATTAGGCACTATAGAAATCCTCATTATTATTATTATCGTAATCCCTATTCAGTGTCAGGGGCTCTCAGCGCATTTTAACCAGCATGCCTTGAGCGGTCGTCTGCGTTCATCGTTCATTACATAATATATGCATATCAGAGACAGAATGTGTACGATATATATATACACGTGCATGTCTCTGCTCAAGGCACGGTTACAAAAAGCCGGTTAGTTTGCAGATATGGCCTACCTCAGTCAATCAGTTCACGCGCACAGCACTATTTTCCACATCTCAAACGAAGGTCGTTGGGGACAGGGAGTCGGCGCTGAACTGAAAAATGATGTACTCGTGACGTGCACTGTTACGTCCCGGCTGATGACGAAAAGTTTCGGTTTGCGTCAACTACTGTCGTGCTAGACCAAAATGACGTATGTGTGTGTGTGTGTGCCACGGTGTGTGTGTGTGTGTGTGTGTGTGTGTGTGTGTGTGTGTGTGTGTGTGTGTGTGTGTGTGTAGAGCTCGTAGATGACACCGCTGTCTGGAATTCCCCGTGGCAAGACTGCGCTCACCACATGGGTTTGGTAGCTCCTGAAACTTCTCGTGGGCGAAGCTAAGAAAGAAAACGACAACCCAACCAAAAATTTAACTAAGTATCAGTTCACAGACCATACCCTCAGCATGTTTCTGTTGTCTGAATATTATTCTAGAATGTGTACAGATGTAACACGCTGTACATTACAGCTGGGAGCTTTCAGTATTCTGTTCCCACGCCATCGCGGTACGGACAACGGCTGGGTTCGGATAACGGCAGATGTGAGACAGGGCAGATGGAGGCACACTAGCAGCGGCGCGGTAGGCACCGTCTAGTTTAATCATCTCTGGAACTAAACTGTCATTACTTCAGTCCTGCGACTGAAAGATGCACATCATTAGCGGCGCCGGCCATGTCCACATCTGCGGCAAGCAAAGCACGTGGCACTTAGCAGGCTGGGGAATTGCTGGGGGGGGGGGGGGGGAGGAAGGCTGAAATCTAGACTGGGGTGCAGAGGCGGCGTCCTGCTGGGGAAACACAGGGGGCAATGGCCCACTTAAGAAAACAATTTTCAGCATTTGAAAGGCATTTAGTAGCCTCTCCTAGCACCCAGAAGTAAAATACTGCCTTGATACTGACATACAAGTCTTCCAACGTGAAGTTAGGCTGTCCCATAGGACACTACACGTACATCATGGTAGTGTCTGCACACGTTTTCCTGTTACCTTTTCTTTGGCTGAAACTGACATTTTTGGGCTGAAAGAATAGGAAATTTTAGCTGAAAATTGCCACTGAAATGACTGAAAATTCCCCAGCCTGCGTCCCTTACGCTTATTCTTCATAATGCAGTGCAGCCTCTTCCCCACAGCACTGACAGCGAAATGGCCTATCAGGGACAACATCAGTACTTTGAGAATAGGGATGCGACATGTGTGGCAAAAATTCTGTGGATGGGCCTGTGGAATGTGCCAGTGCCGCGCTAACTGAAACTGCATTAACCGCGGTGGCATTGACACAATCGTGAACCATCGCGGTTCCCCCTTTAATTATTTTGTCAGTACGCTGTAGCTGGTTGTGACCGGGGTTGTTGACTGGGTGGCTGGGTGTGGGGGAGGGTTGGCACTGATGACTCTCGTGGGGTGGGATGGGGGGGGGGGGGGGGGGTTGTCGGTGAATGTTTCTACGAACGAACTTCATTTTCCAACGGAAGTGATTCAACCAAACATGTAACAATGATTAATTTTCTATCAGCCGATTCTACATCAATTAAAAAAAAAAATACAATGGCAAAGATACTAGGAAACACTAGAAAGAAGAAAAAAATGAGAGAGAGAGAGAGAGAGAGGTGAGTGTGGTTTGTTTTTACCACACATAAGTGATATCAAAGGTGGGGCAACGAGAGAAAAATAAATGCCAGCACAAATATTTCGCCCGTGCCGGAATTCGAACTCACGACCCGCTTGATGTAAAAGTCCCACGTACGCTCTACCGTTCGACTATCCATGATTCCCGAGAAACATGCGGAGATCACTGGTATAACGCTAGTAATATCGTATCAGTACGTACCACAACCCAAGCCGTAGTGCGAACACGTGTATGCCGGGAACACAAAAATAAAATGCACGTGCGGTTAAAGATCTAAGCTCCCAACAAAAAGCTTTCCGAAGTGTGAAAAAAAATTACATAATCGACCGTGCAAGCACAGTCAACTCTGTCACAGCTGCAGAGTTTTCAGCGTCCCTGAAACCCCAATAAAAATCAAAAGCCAAGAGCAGCCTGATTTCACAGAGCTCTCAGTTTGCGTTTTGACACTGAGCGAGAAAGATCGTGCAGCACTCAACATCCGCTAGACACTGACTGTAGCCATGTGTCTCGCTCACTGACCAAAAGCCAAAATTATTAATAATGTCACGGCAAACTCGTGCTCTGGTTTTATAAGGGTACCAGAAGCGCTGAAAACTCTACAACTGTGACAGAGTTGTCTGGATTATGCATAGACTAGTCGAAGGTGTCGCAGTTTAAAAAAAAAACCGCAATGTTTGCGGCTTTTTGCTGAGATTGCAGACCTTTAAGGGGGGACATAAGTTTAGGTTGGGGAATTGCTGAAAAAAGAGACTGAAACTGACCTAGGCCGGGGTGCACACTGCACAGGCAAAACAGAAAATAAATTTTAGCATATTTAGATGCGTGTAGTAGCCTCTCATGACACCCAGAGGTAAGCTACAGCCGTCAGTTGGAACTGACAGGCAAGCCCCCCCACCCCCCCCCCCAAAAAAAAAAAAAAAAAATAAATAAATAAAATAAAATAAAAAATAAAATATAATTGAAAAACGGAGTTAGACTGCCCCATTCCGGCGGCGTTACATGTATCATGATATATGACTGTGTATCTAGACTATAACCTTTTTCACTCTTCCTCTTCCGACTTCAAGGTGGCTCAAAATTAGCCGGATTTAGTACAGGCTGATAGCATAGAAACTTTGAAAAACATGATGGAGTTAGACTGTCCCATCTGGGATTACACGTATCATGATACATGACTATGTATCTATAACGTTTTTCATTCTTCCTCTTCCGACTTCAAGGTGGCTCAAAATTAGCCGGATTGTGTACAGGCTGATAGCATAGAAACTTTGAAAAACATGATGGAGTTAGACTGTCCCATCTGGGATTACACGTATCATGATACATGACTATGTATCTATAACCTTTTTCATTCTTCCTCTTCCGACTTCAAGGTGGCTGAAACTTAGCCGGATTTTGTACGGACTGAAAGCATAGAAAATTGGGCTGAAACTTGCCAAAAGACTGAAAATTCGCCAGCATGAATTTGCCATGGCCTGTACTTACCGTAGCGTTTCGTGAAGGGACGATATCAGAACACAATCATGTATCCTCCGTCTTTCCAGCCAACCACTGCACTGATCACTTTCACTGGAACTGGTACTAGGATCTTGTCAGTCAAAAGGCAAGTAAACGCGAGCACCGCTTGACGATGAACTCAAAGGTGAATCTAGACTAAACAAAGGGTGAGCAACAAGGCTAGCGCAGTCACAGCGAGAAAATGTCATTCTGCGAGGCTGTTGTTCTCGCCGCACGATCAGCAACTGAACACGTGCCGCACAGCCCGTTGCGTGAGTTTGACCCATTTCGCACGCAGGTTCAGTTTACTCACTGACCCCGTAGCTCCGCCCCCTTGTCTTCTCCGTCGTGCGATGGGTGTGCGTGAGCGAGCATCAAACTGCGCGTGCGCGACCCCCTTCCCTTGTGGTCAAGAGGGGGGAGTGCACTAGCCCCGCCCACACTACAAGCGTGGCTGTCACCCTACCATGAACTAGGCGGGAAGCTTGCCTCTGCGTCTTCGGTGACGTAATTAATTCCGCCACTGGCCTTCCATTCCGCTGTGCATGCTCTGCACCGCACCAACCCTGTACCCGGGTCCTCGCTTCTCTATCCCCTGCGACGATGCCCAGAACGGGCTTAACCGAGTCCGAGCCGAGTTAAGTGATACAAACAAAAATAGTCGGTGACAAGGAAAGTCACTGTGGACAGTTGCAAACAACTTTGAGGTCCTCGTGCTATTTCAAAGTGTGCCCAGAAGCGGTGAAAACTGTCGCATTTTACCAGCACAGTACATTTGGGGGGCACTGTGTCAGCTATGGAGACGGCGATTATAGAGGAAGCAAACCGCTGAAGATATCAGTGTTCATCAGCATACCAGTGTAAGGCGTCGTACAGTTTTGCCATCTCTGGTTGTCTGTCTGTCTGTCTCTCTCCGAGCGGGGAGCCGGGGTGGTCGAAAGGTAGAGCGTTGGACTTCAAATGCTCGGGTCGTGAGTTCGATCCCGGCTGACGCCAAATATTTGTGCTGGCTTTTTCATCGTTGCCCCGTCTTTGATATTACCCTATGTGGTGGAGAAGGACGTTAGGCCCCCACCCCCACCCTCTCTCTCTCTCTCACACACACACACACACACACACACACACACACACACACACACACACACACACATACGACCAGCAAGATGACGATGTGGCAACAGCTACTGGTTGCGGGCAGTGAAGAGGTGGGTTTTCAGATTTTGCACTGGCCGGGCATGAAGGATGGTTTCGTGTCTGCATGTCTGATTGATGCTGGGAGATTATTCCAGCAAGTCGGACCCTGGTATGAAAAACTACGCTGACCAAAGGTCTTTGTTCTGACATGAGGGATAATAATAATGATAATACACTATACATGCACCTTCATAGTCTCCGGCTACAAATGTGAAACCGAGCAGGCGCCATCAGTGCATGCCGGCGGTCGCCGCCACGGAAGGCCACAGGTGTTACACAGTGACCTGTGTGACGCTTGTCAAAGGTCAGACCGGACGGTCACGACTTTAAGTAATGTGTATGTCTCCTTTTTCTTTTTCTTCTGGACATTACCGCCTAAACACCCTTTCCACTTATCTAGTTCACGTATCTGTCTTTGTGGTCAGTATAGGGGAGGAATGGCGAGACAACACGCCATATGAGTACTGACTTCGCTATACTGTCACTTGTTTTTCATTTTATAGCATTTGTGGTTCACAGTCCAGGGGACGCCGGCACCGGGCACCTGTAAGTAGCCCGGGCCATTATAATTCACCGCCTAAAATACCCTTGCTCCGTATCTAGTATCTGTCTTTATGGTCAGTAGGGAAGGAATGGCGGGACAACACGCCGAATGAGTACTGACTTCGCTATACTTATACTTGTTTTCCATTTTTATAACCTTTTGTGGTTCACAGTTCAGGGGGCGCCGGCGCCGGCACCAGGCACCTGTAAGTAGCCGGGCCATTATAACTAATCACCCCAAATACCCTGGCCACTTATCTGGAACCTGTCCTTTTGGTCAGTAGGGGAGGAATGGCGGGATGACACGTCGTATGAGTGCTGGCCCCGCTATATTGTTACTTGCTTTTCGCCACATTAAAATCTCAGCTCAGGGATCATCGGCACCGGGTACCTGGAAGACAGCCGGGGCCTATATATTGGACGGGGACACTGGCTGAGGAAAGGAGGAAAACGAAGAACGACACCAGAGACCAGCAGCATCCATGCCGGACTGAACACCGCGGCGAAGCTCTTCGGCGAATAGCGCTGGGGAGTAGGAGATTAGTAGCTGTTGTGTCATGTTTTGAACATTGTACAAAGATAACTCACTAGACTGTCAAATGTTAGGCCAATAAAGGTGGTTGTCACAGCTGTTTGAAGGCGCCAACAAAAGAACGTGGCACCACTACCTCAACTAGCAGAACTGAGTTCCCTGTGTGCTGCATTCTGTTCGAGCGTTTGTACTTGTCTGTGTGCGTTGTAACACAGGTGCTCTTCCATGACGTAACTGATTTCGCTGCGCCCGACTGCGCTGTGCATCAAGTCATGCGTGACGGTGCATAGACAGGACCAGGACAGCGTAAGCGGGGGAGTGGGGCAGGTCCAGTTTTGCTCTTTGATCTGTCCTCCTGTCTTGATCTCGGGCCTGTCCCCGAAAATTCTCACCACCCCGAGACAATGCACAGCGATAAGTACTGGGATGGGCCTAACTGCCGGCAGCTGGGGTAGTCACATGTCATTAGACTGGCCTCGCACCACTGGGTGATGTGTTTCAATACCTCAGCTGTGCGTGGCACCTTTTGTCGGTGGGGATCCGGTCATGTTTGTGTAACCGGCCTGCGGACGCCGGTCACGGGCCATCATTGATACATCAACATTAATGAGAGGCGTTTCAGTCGAGCTGGACTATCATGTCAGTTTAACTGATTAGGGCAGCTGCCCCCCCCCCCCACACACACACAGACGCACCCCCCCCCCCCCCCACACACACCCTGTCCAAAAACCTCAGACACACGCGGCGATTCTATAGATCTACCAGCGGTAAAATGCACTCCCAGCCAATTGAGTCCGCGGGCTTGCTTGCTTGCTTGGGCTTTACGTCTCTCTCCAAGCGAGGTGATTGGAGACAGGCTGTGTGGAGGTGTTTGACTGTTTGTTGTCGTATTGGGGGGGGGGGGGGTGTTGTGCGTGTAGGATTTGATGGTGTATGGTTGGTGGTTGTTGTAGGAGAGGGACAGGCGAGAGAGAGTGGCACAGGTGAGAGGCCTGGTACATGTATCCACAAAGGGGAGTGACAGTTGGAGGGACAGAGAGAAGCTTGTGCACCTGGTGGCGGGTAACCAACATAAAGGGGGGGGGGGGGGCACCTACAAGGGGAGGAGGGCGAGCGCCGTGCGCGGCCTAGCCCGAGTCCGCGGGTACTTCCCTGTACGTATTATACAGTGCCAGGCCGGCAGCGCAGTCCGCCCAGTGCAGGCTGGTAGCATGTGAAAATCCACTCGACGAGCGTGCGAGCTTGCTGGAGTCACTCCTCGTGTGAAAAGGCGTTTAGTTTAAAGGCCGTTCTTAACCGGGCGAACCACCAGTCCGGCGAACTTGTTCGGCGAACTGTGTATTGTATACGAACAGGGCAAGCGCACACACATACCTAGTTCCAGAGGTTCGGCCGAACTAGTTCTCTTTCTTAACCGACCGTTAATGATATGCATACGTCATCGCCCGAACAAGGCGGACTCGGAAGTTGAGACAATCGTAAACAACCAAAATGGCCGCCTTCGTAGATCGAGACGACGAGGCATTTGCGGTAGTTATCGTTTTGAGTGAACTTTTGGAAGCCGAGGAAGAGGAGATAAGAGGAAAAGAGCGCAAGAGAGGGAAATGTGAAGTGAGTCGATAGCCGCCATGCCGTCCGCCATTTTCCTCAACTTTGTACATGCGCACAACAGCTCTCCCCGAGCAGCCAATCAGAGCGCAGGATCGCAAAAGGATCGCGAGGGTTCCCACAACACGCTATGCAGTCCTCGAACCTAGTTCGCCGATCCTTTCGAACCAGGGTTTGCGCACAAGTATTTGGTCGGTTAAGAAACAACTTGCGCGAACCTAGTTCGCCGTACTCTCCGAACCTAGTTCGCGAACCAAAAGTCTGCCCGGTTAAGAACGGCCTTTAGTTTAAAGGCCGTTCTTAACCGGGCGAACCACCAGTCCGGCGAACTTGTTCGGCGAACTGTGTATTGTATACGAACAGGGCGAGCGCGCACACGTACGTAGTTCCAGAGGTTCGGCCGAACTTGTTCTCTTTCTTAACCGACCGTTAATGATATGCATACGTCATCGCCCGAACAAGGCGAAAGTTGAGACAATCGTAAACAACCAAAATGGCCGCCTTCGTAGATCGAGACGACGAGGCATTTGCGGTAGTTATCGTTTTGAGTGAACTTTTGGAAGCCGAGGAAGAGGAAAAACTGAAGAGGAAAAGAGCGCAAGAGAGGGAAATGTCAAGTGAGTCGATAGCCGCCATGCCGCCATTTTCCTCAACTTTGTACATGCGCACAACAGCTCTCCCCGAGCAACCAATCAGAGCGCAGGATCGGCCAAAGGATCGCGAGGGTTCCCACGACACGCTGTGCAGACCTCAAACCTAGTTCGGCGAACCTTTCGAACCAGGGTTTGGGAGGAACAAGTGTTCGGTCGGTTAAGAAACAACGTGCGCGAATCTAGTTCGCCGTGCTCTTCGAACCTAGTTCGCGAACCAAAAGTTCGACCGGTTAAGAACGGCCTTAACAGTCACCGCCTCTTGTGACCCGGTCGTTAACTCTTTTCCTACCGAGTAAGTCGAGGGTTGTGCACCAGTGGCTTTAACCCATTAATGTCTAGCGTCCCATTTTTTTTTTTTTTTTTTTTGGGGGGGGGGGGGGGACGCTTACATTTCGCAGCTACTGCTCAAACCTGAATGCATTTCTACTTCAACCTTTTTTTTTTAACTACTTAATTATCCCTTTCGGGAAATTCGGGCTGCCTCCCCCGGGGAAAGCGCGTCGCCGCGGTGCAGCGCCACCCAATACCTATCCAGCGGCTAAATCCGACGCGCTACCTATTAGACCACCACTCACTTGATTGCTGGTGAAAGGGAAATGCATTTTACGCACATAAATACAGGTTTCAAGTCATTTCCTTTGGAAATAATTTTTTTGTCGACGATTTGCAGAACATTATTTTTTCATTGAAAAAAATCGTCAGACTTGCAAGCTATAAAAAGTAGGTCCATACCTTTCACATTTTGCTACTTTTTAATGGTGTCAAAGAAGAGAAAACGTCAATTGATATCTAATGTAAAGTTGTGTCTCTCAGTTTTTGTTTTAAATGCATACTGAGTATGTGTATGGCATGTACAGAAAGAAGCGTCAGGTTCGCTAGCGCTGTATTCAGTTTCTCACCTTATGATTTCATGACTGAGAATAAAAATAGAAAGGTGGCGATCCCGTAAATAGGACCTCTACAGCCAAACGTTGTGAACATGAGGTCACCAAAATAGTGGGGTGCGTGGGTTTTTTTTTTTGTTTTTTTGGGGGGGGGTTTTTTTTTTTTTCTTTGCTTTTCTTTTGCAATTTAACGCCCTTTTCCATCACGTCCTTATACACCCAAAATGATCAAATTACAGAGATCAAAATCATACCAAACAACAATGTCATTCTGATGTGACAATATGCCGTACTTACAGCAGCGTGGGATAGCAATGGGCTCCTAAGTTTCACCGGAAGCAGTTGTAATGTGGACAATGCTCGACGAGAACAAATTCACAGATAAGATAATTACAGACTGGACAAAAGTTCTATACTTTGTATACGTTCTCTGTGTATACTAGTATTTTACTTTAATTCTGTCCGTGACCCCACCCAAAAAGAAGTACAGGCACTTGAAAGTCACCTCGGGAAACCGTCACTAGGGTAATTATGTACAGTAAATTATATTTCAGCTCACATTTCCAACATCCCGAAGCACATTTCCTCGACAAAAACACGCAGACTGAAAGGATGTTGGAAAGGCTACTTCTCTCCAGCTGTTTACTCATAAATATTCAGACACTTGATTTTAAGTGCGTATCCCTTACTTACTTGCTTTCGAAGTTGCATAGCTATTCCAAATTTATTCCACAAAACATAGCATTTCACGTGCGCGTTCCGCCACTTATCTGGTGATAGAGGCTTTCAAGTTGAGTACTGATACATATCAAAATATATCAAAGTGCACATTCCACTTAATTGCGTCAGTTTGGAGCTTTTCGCATTCTGTCCAGCTGTGACGCGCGACAGGTGCTTGCATAGCGATGATTCTGTTTTCCTCCCCTCTTTGCTATATATTTCTGACAGTTGAATCGACTGTCTGTCTGTTCAGTGTGGTAACGTCGCTCGGCGGACACTCACAAATAATTAAACATCCTACAGGGGATTCATTTGGCCTCAGTGGTGGTGCAGGCGCAGAAATCCGTACACGTGATCACGATTTCGGCATTTTTCAGCTGCATGTCAGTCGCAGGACTCTCTCTCTCTCTCTCTCTCTCTCTCTCTCTCTCTCTCTGTATACCCTCGATGTTACTTGCTAGCAGTTATAGGTTTTGCTAGGTTGTTAAAAGATCCATGTCTCCACACACCTGAGTGTTCTGTCGTATGTATCCTGGATGTTACTTGCTAGCAGTTATAGGTCTTGTTTAAGTAGTTGAAAGATTCATGTCAGTCTCCACATACCTGAGTATTCTGTTTACGTTCTAGCTGTTATAGGGCTTTATTTAGGTGGTCGAGCGTATTAAAACATGACATGTAATTTTGCCATGTACATATCAGACTGTTATTCTCGATATTATCTTACTTGTGGTATAATAGGTTTTTTTTCTTTCTTTCTTTTTCATTTTATTGTTTTGTTTTGTTTGTTTGTTTGTTTGTTTGTTTGTTTGTTTGAGTTTTTTTTTTTTTTTTGGGGGGGGGGCTCTTTTTTTTATTTGGGGGGGGGGGGGTCTCTTGTCGCTTCTTTTGTCTTACATTTTGTAGTTTAGTAACGGCACATTATAAACTGGCACGTGTGCTACAACTGATTTCGACCGTTGAAAAATAAAGTTTCATTGTCATTCTCTCTCTCTCTCTCTCTAGTAGTATAGTATGTGCCTATTTTGCCTCTATGGAAAGGGGCACCCGCCGGGGTAGGTTAGGTGTGAGCTAAATATAGGCAAGAGGTGCGCCGCCGGCGCAGGCGGAAGGGGGGGAGACAATCTCCGTGAACGCTATCCACGCAGTAACATCACAGATCGGTATGTGGTGTCTATAGGAAACGTAGAGGGGTTTTAATGTAGCTCTATGTCAAATTAGTCAAAGGTCGATAATCCGTAGACTTTTTTTCCTCACCCTCCTGCTCACCGGTGATTAGGTCTCGCGGCGCGCGAGCGCGCGCGTCGGGGCAACGCGTGCTACCAGCCGGCCCCGGCTGCGTGTGTGTGTACCGAACGCTGATTGGTGAAAGACGAGTATGATACCTGCCCTGGAATGCGTGTGCCCCTAATGCTGGCCTTGTTCTCGTTGTTCCATCTTCGCTAATACCGGCCCATACGTGGTAGAAAAAGACGTTACACTTCAAAACACCCACCCTCCCTTGCGAGGAAAAAAGTGCGGTCGGTCTACCTCAGTTGAAGTTTTACTGTTGTTGTTGTTGCTGTTGTTGTTGTTGCCGTTGCTGCTGTTGTTGTGGCTCTTGTTGTTGTTGCTGTTGTTGTTGCTGGTGTTGTTGCTGCTGTAGCTGCTGTTGCTTTCAGAGCGTGAAGTACATGCACGCGACCAATCATCTCACAGTTTTCAAGTGTTTGCCCTGGAGGTTCTGGCTGTGGCCTCTACCCACAGAGAGATCTCAGTGTCACTAATCACTCATAACTGTCCAAGGTCAGCCTGAGGAGGTGCTCGGTTGGGCCGCGGGAGGGGCTGGAGGGAGGGGGCCATCGGTTTAACGGTTCAAGAGGGACTGTAACAATACTTGAGTGATCTCCTCTGCAGTCACTCATTAGTGAGTGAAGTAGGAGAGGTGTCACCCCTCAGGCTTGATTGCACTAGAGATCAGTTCTGGCTTCGAAAACACCGCGCCCCTACGTGTTTGTCTGTCAGTGGTTGGAGGGGGGGGGGAGGGGGAGGAATGGGGGGGGGGAGTTGGAGGAGGGGGAAGTAATCGGTTTTACGGTTCAACAGGGACTGTAACATCACTGAGTGACCACCCGAAGCTGCACTCTAGTCGGTGCATGAAGCGAGGGGCCCGGGGGTGGAAATGCTATAGCAGCGACCACCTACCCCCTCACCCCTTTGCCGTCTCAGTGCTAGCTCAGTCGTGTGTCAGCCGGCCGCGCATGAATACGACAAGTAGTCCACGTCAGGCTCATTTTTCACAATTTTCACTAAATCACCTGGCATAAGACGTACTCACAAAACCAACAAACAGCGCCAGACTGTCACTGATCAGTCTTTACTCTGCACACAAATTTAAAAAGGGACAAAACTTCGATCTGTACTGTGTTTAGCGGAAGTTACTATTTAAAGAATAAGAAAAGCAAGCAGACTAAAACAATATTATTATTATTATTATTATTATTATTGCTGTTGTTGTTCTTCTTCTTTTTGTTCTTGTTGCTACTGTTGTGCTTGTCGTCCCGTCAACTCGCCCAAATAGCTCGCGGCACAAATTAAAATCAACTCGACCCTAGCCGGCCTCGGGCGCGGCTCAGTGGATGTCGATGCCTTTGGTGTTAGGCAGTTTCAAGGACAGGAGGCCCCCCAGCGACATGAGGACGGCAACAGTTATCATGGGGATGGCACAGTGGACGTCCACCAGCAGCCCAAAAATGAGGTTTCCCAAGATGGCGCCAATTCGCATGATCACGGTCTGGAAACCAAATGACGAAGACCTGGAGGAGAAATAAAATACAGAGTGAATTATATTCCATACAATATATTATTTTTAGTCAGTACGCACAGTGTTTGGTCACATTACTACTACAGTCATGAGAAGTGTTTTGTATTCGCGAGCGAGGTTTGACGTGACAAATTTATGGTAAACAAAAAATAGAACGAGTAATTTATACACCCTCCCCCCTTTCTCTCTCTCTCTCTCACACACACACACACACACACACACACACACTCCCCCTTATATGTTGTTTCCACAGTAATGGAAACAACATTAAAATACGGGCTGATGTTTATACGTTCAAAGTCAACTTCTCATTCAACAACTCGCAGTCTCCGTACAGACGTCACGGTGACTGATGCAAGTGTAACTCTGAGAATGGCGTCATTGTTATTGGCGGGCAGGGTTCTCTGAACTCACTTCTCCGCTGAAGTGAGTGCCATATACGTCGCTAACTGCAGACTGTCGCTAACTGCAGAAAGTTGTAGGCGCATGTGGGAAATAAGGACGCGGCACTCCCCGCACTTCCGGCGGGACCGCTGTCCGGCGTCTGCTGCAATGTCTTTTCCCCCTTTGCCCCAGCGATCTTACATACCCTTTTATTATACTGAACAAGGCTTTTGTGGGATTAGCAGCTGCAGCTGCAGCGCTGAAATAGCAAAAGCACCTGAATGATGGAGAGAAGCATGGCTATACATTCATTGCACTGCACTGGCCGGCTGAGCGCGCGGAGATTGTTTTGACTACTTTGTTTCCATCCGACACAGCAGTGCTCAAAGTGACTGACTACAACGCTGCACAAAACAAGAGCACATGATGCGCAAACGTGCACGCCATTCTTGCAAATCACGCGCCTGTACCTCGCGCGCACTGACTCGAGGTCAAGGTCAGCACCGCATTAGTTCGGGAGTTCTCATTAAATTATCACGGAACGCAAATTATTAAACTACGTTATGTTTGCTGCTTTTATTGATCAACAAATCCTCAGATGGAGGCGTGTTAACATTATCATTGTGATTTAATTACCAAATTAGTGATGTATCCCAGTTATCATCAGTTTCTGCGATCTGTCTGCAGTTAGCGACAGTCTGCAGTTAGCGACGTCACAGTGCCATCTGTGTGTGTGTGTGTGTGTGTGTGTGTGTGTGTGCGTGTGCGGTGTGTCCAGACCTGTTTTTTTCCGAAAATACTCAACCGAATGGCTTCAAATTTGGGTCTCCGAATATATCAAAATTTATGATTTGAGCAACCGAGCGTTTGGCGATTGCTTCAGTAAGTGATTTGGGGGTTATCGCCCTTTTGAAAACAAGTTGGTTGTCTGGCGTATGTATTTAAATCACTCCGTTTTCTGGAAGTAGAAAGCACGAATACTTTTTAAGAACAGAGGTACATTTTGGAGGTAGTCGCTCTTATAGTTTCGATGTAAACAGTACCTCAGTTTACATCGCATGTGAACCCAGTTTAGATGCCTGTATCTCCGAAAATACTCAAGCGATTGACTTCAAATCTGGGGTGTCCTAATGAATCAAGATCTTTGAAAAGAGATGGACATTTTGGGGGTGTACTTATTAAAGTAGTCGGAGGCTCGGTAGCTACACAAACAATCGAACCATCTCGGGGTAAGTCTTTCGCCGTAAACCACGAGAACTAATTATGTAAGCTCTATTTATCGTACTGACGGCATGTGTGTGAAGTGACGTCATGAAATGGCGTCAGTGTTTTGTTTTCCTT
The DNA here is from genome assembly GCA_018292915.2 of Batillaria attramentaria. Taxonomy (NCBI): domain Eukaryota; kingdom Metazoa; phylum Mollusca; class Gastropoda; family Batillariidae; genus Batillaria; species Batillaria attramentaria. Next base: position 1,261,234 of record JACVVK020000119.1, on the reverse strand, counting down.
TGCCTTGATCAGTCGTCGTCCTTGGATGCTGTTGAAATTTCGTTTGTCAGTTCTTATCTGACACTCACTTCTCTCGAAGCAACGGAAGCAAAAACATCTTCCCTCGACTTTCTCTCCAGATTCCAACATGGCCTTTTCAGCCAAGTCAGCGATTCTGCTTTGTTCGTTTCTGCTACTCAGCCTCTCCGCTGCCGGCATTTATATTGAGGTAAGTGATTGTTTATATAGAGCTTACGTGATTAGTTCTCTTGATTTAAGGCGAAAGACTAACCCCGAGACGGTTCGATTGTTCGTGTAGCTACCGAGCCTCCGATCCGGTGAGGGGTTAGTCTTTCGCCGTAAACCACAAGAACTAATCATGTAAGCTATTTATGCCACGAGCATCCAGACTCTTACCTCTACTGCTCTAGTCGCATACATTTTCCGCGACATTTTATTTTTCTGGCAGGGTGACTAGTGACTTTTGTACCCCCCTCAAAATTCTGCACACTGACTTGTGAGGAAATGACGCGTAGGGCAATTGAAACTGCTTGATGTAAAGAAGAATACCATTCAAAGCATGTGCTTATGTACTGACATTCAAAAGTGCACTCGCAAATACTTCGCAGAAAATTTTCTGTGCGATCATTTTTTACGTGATCCAAGGAAAATAAAATTTCACCCCCAAAAGTGAGTAAAATAACTGTGCATGGTCCGTGACGTATGAGTTCCAAATATTTGAAATGACGCACTTTCTGACTGATGACGTAACTGGAGTGTGTTTTTGTGAACTCGTAAACCACTGAGTGGGTTATGGAAAGTCATAACTGACACTTTCGCTCTCTGTTTCATTACTATTTTCGGACGTAAAGCACTCATGGTTAACTCACTGAAAGTTTGCATTGGCGAGTGGTGTAAAATGCGTTTGATATTGCAGCGGTGAGCCAACACTTTTCGGCGATAAAAATTTGATGGCGCCACCTTCTAATACCTATCACGGAGAAAAAGTTGATCTTGGCCTACTGACCTAACATATTTCATGACAGTTGGGGATCTCAGCTTCTCCGTGTCTTTTCGGCGTTAGTGAAACAAGCTAAAATCGCCACTGATTTCCACCGGTTTGTTGTTGTTGTTTTGTTGTTGTTGTTGTTTTGTAAAGCTTACAAGTCCTTTTCAAAGAATTTAACGATTTAATCGCGTGGGGGGGGGGGGGGAGACAAGCAACCGGGAACACAGAGTCTCCGAGAACTGACGTAGACCTGTTTTTAGGGATTAGATCTATATACTCCTCCGCGTCCATGTTCCTAGCGTTATCTAGGGCGCCGGCAATATAGAGCCCCGGGGGTGGGTGGGTGGTTGGGTGGGGGCTTAACGTCCTTTTCCACTACATACGGGTGATATCAAACACGGGGCAACGACGAAAAAGCCAGCACAAATATTTGGCCCCGGCCGGGATACGAACTAACGACCCGAGCATAATTTGAAGTCCAACGCTCTACCATTCGACCACCCCGGCACCCCTTATGCCCCGGGAACATAAAGCCGGTCCTACACGTTGCTAGAAGTCGCCCTATCCCTGTCCTGTCGACTATCATCTAGCCGACTGGTGGAGGGTCCCTCGCCGTACACGTCGATAGTTGAGCGATAGCCCTGTAGTACGCGTTTACCATATATGGAAAGTCACGCGAGATTACTCTCCCTTGGAGACAAAATGGCGGCTGCCGTGACGGACTACGCACGTGGATAGTCGCACTGACTATCCTCAGTATCGACTATCGGCCGTTAATCCGTTCCGATAGTCATCCGCTAGTCTATCCATCCCTGCGGATAGCCCCTCAGTATCCGCGATAGAACTGACTTCCACTATCCACTGGTCGCTAGTCTAGCATTCAGCGACCAACCAACAGTAGGGTGGTCACGTGAGTCGTGACGTATTCAAGGTGGCCGAGACTTAAAGATCAGTGGTCGACTGTGCCACAGCAAGGTTTTATCGAGGCTAGTGAGAGAAAATCCATGCATATGGGATACGAGGGACGAAACTACACGGTTCGTCTTCTTCGGCAATAATAGCAACAGCGGCCGCAGTCACTTCCAAATCTCCATCTGAATGATCTGAATCGCAGTCCGCCATGGGAGCCGCCATTTTGTCTTCAAGGGAGAGTAGTCTCGCGTGACTTTCCATATATGGTAAACGCCGCCGTACTACAGGGCTATCGCTCAACTATCGACGTGTACGGCGAGGGGCCCTCCACCAGTCGGCTAGATGATAGTCGACAGGACAGGGATAGGGCGACTTCTAGCAACGTGTAGGACGCGCTGTAGACACGTCAGTGGTAATGCCGGGCTGACCCGCTTCTCTTTTACTATTTCCCATAGCCGTCGTGCGCCGAAGTCGGTGAACGATGCTTCCGAGACACAGAATGCTGCAGCGAATGCTGTTTACTTGGCCCACCACGTGCCCCCGCATACATATGCAAGGGAAAAAGCGAGGTATGCGGCCATCATTCGTCCGAAGGATGAAGAATACTTGGCTCTCTGAGCGTGATCTCCCTTAGGAACGGTTTCTGTTAGCGTTGGTTATCGTTGTGGAAGTTAACTTTGTTCTTCTTCTTCTTCTTGTTGCATTTTTGTTTGGTTGTTGTTGGGTTTTGTTTTCTTTTGTTATAGTGGTGGTGTTGTTTTCGTGTGTGTGTGTGTGTGTGTGTGTGTGTGTGTGTGTGTGTGTGTGTGTGTGTGGTGTGGTGTGTGTGTGTGTGTGTGTGTGGTGTGTGTGTGTGTGTGTGTGTGTGTGGTGTGGTGTGTGTGTGTGTGTGTCAGTGTGGTGTGGTGTGTGTGTGGTGTGTGTGTGTGTGTGTGTGTCTCTCTCTCTCTCTCTCTCTCTCTCTGTATGTGTATGTGTGTGTGTGTGGTTCTCTCTCTGTGTGTGTGTGTGTGTGTGTGTGTGTGTGTGTGTGTGTGTGTGTGTGTGTGTGTGTGCTGATAATGGTGACGATGGTGCATTTTGTATGTCCATTAGTGTTGCAAGGACAGATAGAAAGAGAGACCTGTGCGTCTATTATCTCATCATAAAATAAAGTTTCAGTCAGCCAGCCACTCTCTCTCTCTCTCTCTCTCTCTCTCTCTCTGTGTGTGTGTGTGTGTGTGTGTGTGTGTGTGTGTGTGTGTGTGTGTGTGTGTGTGTGTGTGTGTGTGCTGATAATGGTGACGATGGTGCATTTTGTATGTCCATTAGTGTTGCAAGGACAGATAGTAAGAGAGACCTGTGCGTCTATTATCTCATCATAAAATAAAGTTTCAGTCAGCCAGCCACTCTCTCTCTCTCTCTCTCTCTGTGTGTGTGTGTGTGTGTGTGTGTGTGTGTGTGTGTGTGTGTGTGTGTGTGTGTGTGTGTGTGTGTGTGTGTGTGTCTGTCTGTCTGTCTGTCCGTGCTGCACTTACCTGAGATGTGTAGGGAACAGCTCTGATTGCAAAACGTCAAGGGCTGTCCACCCAATGGTGGAGATGGCACTGAACGTGCAAGACATGAGAACATTCTGCCAGTACTCCTTCACAAACCAGAGGAAGAACACAGACAGTCCGGATATCACCATACTCAGGGCTGAAGAAAAAAAAAGAGGATAAACAAAATTCAAATAATGCACATACCATGCTGTAAACACAGTTGGATCTAGCCGGTAGAGTATTCTTAAAAAAAAAAAAAATAAAAAAAAATCTGCTGATTATGCTGGTAGCAGTGGAGTGTTCGAAGGCCCTGAAATGCACGTGTGTGTGTGTGTGTGTGTGTGTGTGTGTGTGTGTGTGTGTGTGTGTGTGTGTGTGTGTGGTTTCTTTTTTTCTTTTTTTTTCCTCGCAAAAGAGACAACAACAAAAAACCATAAGTTAACTGCTGACTGACACTCAGATATCTTGAGAAACGTATCTGGTGCGATGTGGATGTGTTTGGGCACCAAAATCGGCCGCGATGACTCTTCAGTCCTCGCGATCGATCGAAGTTTGCACACTAAAATCTCGCCGATTTCATCAAATTATCTCCCACTTACCGCCACTTCTCGAGTTTTGCCTGTCACATGCAGGTGGGCCAATCTCTGAGAGTGTATTACGTGCATAAATTATGCCGCGCATTTTTTTTTTTTTTCCTGGTGCGCCCCAACTCTTCTTCCCAGTTCCAGTGGTGTTCTTCCCAGGTAGTGGCTAGAATCCACGGACGGCTCGGAAGCTGGGGCAATTTTTATTAAGCATGATGATGGAGATGAGGATGGTGGTAAGATGATGCTGTGGAGGTCCGTGTGGTTTAAGACTGCCGGACAGGGCCGCATTCCATGCTTCCTGTCATTAATATCCCGGCATTAACCAGGCCCGGGAACTACGGCAACTGCGGTGCCAGCCGTGCAATCATCCACATCATAAGACGTGTCATACCAAGGGAAGCACCCCCCAAAGTCGCACCCGTGAAGTGGGCGAATCTTGGCTGTGTGGCAACAGCCTCCCTGTTGGGCCCATAGCACACCCGCTCTGGGTAGGAGCCCTAAAATCCCGCTTGCCTCGACTGGGACTCGAACCCGGGTCTCCCGGTCCATCGACGGTCCGGCAAAGTGCTAACCACTACACTACGGGGGCCGGTATGCCGCACAATCTTATATTTTGTCAGATACAAGCCTAAATAGCAAGCAAGTGTGTTTTTACTTTGGTATCACCACTGCACAGCGTATAACCAAGCGAGAGCGTTTGCCCACCCTGAAGTCGCTCAGGTATCTGAGCGATGGCCCACAGAATTAGATAATGATGAAACTCCCCTTACCTAGCAGAATTTTGCGGCCGACCCGGTCAATAAGAAGTATGCTGAGAACCTGGCCTGGTAGGTTGGATATGGCCGTCAGAAACCCTTCTAAGAACACGATATTACTGGGCAAATCACAGTTCTTGTCAGACGTCACATTGGTGCTACCCTCCTTGCCAGTAAAGACGTAAGTGTGTGTGGCGTTGCCATGGAGACTGGCGTTGCTATAGAGACTGGCGTTGCTATGGAGACTGGCGTTGCTATGGAGACTGGCGTTTTGGATTTCTACGCCCGGGTTACACATTGTGCCTCCGTTTTGGTCGATGCGGTGGAAGATTTCTGGGAACCACATGAAAAGCCCGTAGTATCTGGAACCACAAATTAAGCTGGTGTAATATAACATAACTAATCTAAGAGCAAAATAGGCAGTGAGTGTTTAAGCAACACATCAACAAGACTTTATTCTCTTGTTGTGAAAAAAAAAAATGCAAAACTGAGAACGCTTTGGAATGGACACAATCTGGTTACCACCCCACGGCGCCTCGGCACTGATGCGAAGTTCGGTGAGCGCTCTTTCAGTTTTGCCGCTCCTGCCGTTTGGAACTCCCTGCCTTCAGATCTGAGAAATGCGCCCACGCTGTCTGTTTTCAAGAGCAGTCTGAAAACGTTCCTCTTCCGCAAAGCCTATCAGTAATTTCCTCAGCCGCATGCTGGTCCTTGTTGCTTGAGCGGCATGAGGCCACAAACTACTAACACCAGTTATTTTAACTAGTCAGTTTCACCAGGGCAAAGACCGTAGATAATTATCTACGGTCTTTGACCAGGGTATGTCTGTTCATCGTTGTATGATGTGCGTGAGTGTGAGTGAGTGATAGGCGCATTGAGTTTTATTTAAAGAAATGCGCCCTAGAAGTACCATTTATTATTATTATTATTAATGAAAGCATACAAAGCCAAATAACAGCGAACACACACACACACACACACACACACACACACACACACACACACACACACACACACAGAGCTAATCAGCTCATGCTTCAACCCCCTCCCCCTCCTCCCTCCCCCCCCCCCCCCCAAAAAAAAAAAAAAAAAAAATACACCTCAAACCTGAGGTATCCTGCGGGCTGTCCCTAACCAGAAAGTACACGATTTTTCGAGCTGGGCCCGCATGTAAAAGTCGGGGTTAGGGAGTTTATCCCCGGGTTAGAGCCTAAGGGCCGTTCTACACGTGGCAAGTTTGCAAGGCAAAAGCGGGTTTGCGGCCCCCGCAAGTCGACGGCAAATGTACAAGCAAGATGTACAGTCTTGCAGCCTACGGCTTGCCGCGGCAAGTTTCGGATAGAACGGCTTTCTATTTTCTCGGCTTGCGCCTCGCAAGTGCGCGCGAGGCACCCTGGGAGCCCCTGGGAGCCCCGCCAGGACGGCCAATCGCACGCCGCGTAGTGGTCACGCGGCCAAATTAAACAAAATGGCGTCAAAGACCTCCCAAGCGAATCTCGCTGCAAGATCCACTTTCTCGCCCAGATCCACTGTTTCTTCCTGTTCTGCAGCAAAATAACTGCAGCTGCTGCAAAAGTTAATTCCTCCTCCGAACTTTCATTCACATGTTCAGCTGAGTCTGACACGGATTCACTCGCGACCATGGCCGGGCGAAATCGCGCGAGGCCCCTTCCAAATATAGGGTTGAAAGGGTCACACGAAAGGTCAATCAGCCGACTTGTGGTGCGGAGGTTTCCGCGTGTAGAAGCAGCGGCGTTGCGGCAGACAAACTTGTGGGGGGAAAGTTGAAGGGCGGCAACTTGCCGCTTGTCACGTGTAGAACGGGCTTAAGCTCGAAGTAAAAAAAGCTCTACGGTTAAATTTTTATTTTTGTTTTTAAATCCGGAAGCGGGTCCATTCCAGCAAGGTGCCTATGCCGTTACAGAAGTATTTTTGACTTTCTTTCTTCGCTTCCTTTCTGATTTAATTTTGTTTTGGGGTTTCTTTAGTCCTAGTCTGGATTAGGCCCGTAGCCGTGGGTTAAATGAGCCTCGAGTTCTACATACGGGCCTTAAACTGTAGACTGTATCGAACTCAACACACTAGCAACAGAACTGTCACCGTGGACGGGCAAAATGCCGACTGACGACATAGCTAAATCTTCCGTCAGCGTATCGGCCGTCGACACACGATCCGCTCAGCATATCGCTCGTCGGCACATAGTCCGTCTGGCATATCGTCCGTCGGCACGTGGTCTGTCTGAAGTATCGAACGTCGGCACATAGTCCGTTTGGCATATCGTCCGTCGGCACGTGGTCCGTTTGGCATATCGTTCGTCGGTACAAAGTCCGTCTGGCGTATCGTCCGTCGGCACACGGTCCGTTTGGCATATTGTCCGTCGGCACATGGTCCGTTTGGCATATCGTCCGTTGGCACGTGGTCCGTTTGGAACCACAAATTAAGCGGCACATGGTCCGTTTGGCATATCGTCCGTCGGCACGTGGTCCGCTTGGCATATCGTCCGTCGGCACATAGTCCGTCTGGCGTATCGTCCGTCGGTGCATAGCCGGTCCGTTTGACTTATCGTCCTTCGGCACATAGTCCGTCTGGTGTATCGTCCGTCGGCACATAGTCCGTCTGGCATATCGTCCGTCGGCACGTAGTCCGTCTGGCGTATCGTCCGTCGGCACATAGTCCGTCTGGCGTATCGTCCGTCGGCACATGGTCCGTTTGGCATATTGTTCGTCGGCACATAGTCCGTTTGGCGTATCGTCCGTCGGCACATGGTCCGTTTGACATATTGTTCGTCGGCACATAGTCCGTCCGTCGGCACATAGCCCGTCTGGCGTATCGTCCGTCGGTACATAGTCCGTCTGGCGTATCGTTCCTCGGCGCATAGTCCGTTTGACTTATCGTCCGTCGGCACATAATCCGTCTGGTGTATCGTCCGTCGGCATAATTTATAGTCTGTGTCGCATATCGCCCGTCGGCACATAGTCCGTTTGGCATATCAGTCGTCGTCGGCACATAGTCCGTCTGGCCGCGTATCGTTCGTCGGCACTGACATGGTCCGTTTGGCGTATCGTCCGTCAGCACATAGTCCGTTTGACATAATTATCGTCCGTCGGCACGTGGCCCGTATGGCGTATTGCGTCAGTGACAGTCGATAAGCAGAAACACTTTGTCAATGTGGCGGGAAAATGTGTAGCAAGGCAGAGAGATGGCGAAAGTGTAGCGAGTACCGCCAGTCATAACCCACTAGGTTCAACAGACGACTATGTAAACTGTAGCAATGAAAACTGAGACCGCGTTGTTTGGAACAGTGTTGCGGGAAAGATAACGTGTTGCGACCTGACGTTCTGCTACCCTACATTTGGAATGGAAACATCTTTGGCGTGTTGTATGTATAGTGGCGGGACCATTTTGTGCAAATCGCAACACAAAAGTAAATACGGCATCAGTTTCAGATCTGCTTCGCCAAACGGCAAGATAGCTGTTATCTCCCTTTACTGTGTCTCGGTTTGGAACTGTGACTGTCTGTTGTTGGTGTCTCGATGGCGCAGTGGTATGCTAGAGTATACAAGTGCCGTTTGCGCCTTGCCTCGCCCCACTTGTTCTACTCCTCTCGCACAGTGAAAATATACACACGGCAAACTAAGTGCGTGGGCGGTCGGTGGTCTAGTGGTTAAGAGACTTGTCACCCATGCGAGAGGCTAGGGGATCGAGTCCCACTCGGGGCAAAGAATCTTTCCTTCTCGTATGTGACACCGTTCATTCGGGCCGACCGTCGGGGGTTCTCTCCGGGTACTCCGGCTTCCTCCCCCTCTGCTTTGGAAATGTTCAGCCCACCAAATTTGAAAAATAAAGGCAATTCTAAATTCCGAAATTTAAATAGCTGAGCTGACCCTTCGCACCATGTGATTGTAATGTGTTTATGTCCAGTGTGTGAGAGAATGCGTGTGATTCACGTGAGCGTGCGTGTTGGATTCAGTTCGCGGCGCTTTGAGCCGATTCATGAAACTTATTATTATTATTATTATTATTATTAAGTGGGTGAGCTTTAACTATAAGAAACATCTAAGTCAGAGTGCTTTAGGGTAGGTGGGTGGGTGTTTGTTGGTTTAACGTTCACCGCATACGGGTCATATCAAAGACGGGGCAAGGATGATAAAGCCAGCACAAGTGTACAAGTCTACAAGTGTAATATATTATTATTATATATATACGCGAGTCAGCACAATGGCTTCAGATGCTATATTGTGTCCCAAGTGACTGACTCTGCTGCACGGGTTAAGTGCATACGATGGAAAGTTTTTTCACACGCTGTTATAGATGCGGGTCATACGTATTGAGGCATTAATTGTTTGGTCAGAGTTAATTTTTACAACCTTAGACGTTTCACACGGAGACTGACCCAAAAGCAATGGCAAAGTTGACAACCATCATTATGCAGGTCACTGTACGCTGGGCCGGTTGAAACAGGTCAAGCGTACTGCGCAGGATCTGAAATAAGGTGAAAAATATGCAAATTTTATTTCTATTTGTATAATTTTACGATAGATATTAAAATTATTTCACCCTCGATATAATTTAGAGGGGCTAAACTACTACTGCTACGACCCATGGCTCAAAGTGGAGCATAGGCCATCGACAACCCTTCGCCATCGCACTCTGTTCTGGGCTAGTCTTGCCACTCCAGTTGATCCCCTGCTTGCATAGCTCTGCCTCAGTGTCCCGCCTCCAGCTGTTGCGAGGCCGGCATCTCCTTCTTTTCCCCCGCGGGTTCCATGTCAAGGCTTGGCGTGTGGTGCTGGATGCTGGCTTCCTGAGGGTGTGTCCAATCCAGCCCCACTTCCTCCGCAGGATCTGCTTGGCCACTGGTTCCTGTCCCGCTCGCTCCCATAGCTCTTCGTTTCGGACCTTCTCTGGCCATCGGATGTTGAAGATGCAAGAGGGACTAAAGCCTGCCCTTAACTGGGCACAGCGCAGCGCGGGAAACACACATCACAGTCGCTACGCTCGGTGTGTCTACTAACTACAAAACTGAACACAGCTGTGCTCGGTCACAAACCGATTGAAGATGCACTGTCCGCCATGTTTGCGCGCCGAGTGACGTAGTACAGCCAGTCAGAAACTGTTGTGGAAACCACAGTCACAGTTGTGGCAGTTTGAAATCCAGGTTGCTGCGATGACGCCACAGGGTCAGAACTGAACCCCCAAAGTCACAACTGTGTCATAACTGTGGATAGCATTGTGGCGCTCCGCAGTGCCCAGTTAGGCTACGCACCAGAGATGCAAATTTGGAGGAAAACGCTATATATTCCTCTTACACATAACGTTGCAGATGACACTCTAGAAATGCTTTAAAATTCACAAAATAATCACAAAAATCAGGCAGCCATAGAGTCACGTGTAGAGTAAACAAATTCCAATGTTCCGTTTTTTGGCAATGTTAGCAGCAACCACATACCCCCTCATTCCACGGTCGTCTGCCTGCTCCTGTGCCAGCCGCGAATGAATACAAATAGTCCACAAGCCAGCATCATTTTCCCCTAATTTTACTATTACCTGGCAAGAAGCTTGTTAACAAAGCCAACAAAAAGCACCAGATTGCCTTTTTTTTTTTTTTACTCTGCACACAAATTTTAGAAGGGGCAAAGATTTTCTACTATATTTAGCGTAGTTCTTACTACATGACCCGGAAGCTATTACCGGTCTGTTATCTTAAGAGGCGGCTTAATGCTACCATCTTTATGCTCACAGATCATTCTACACACACACACACACACACACACACACACACACACACACACACACACACACACACACACACACACACACACACACACACACACACCCCGTGTGCGTACTGCATACCACCACTTACGAATTTCAGGCCAGCACAATATTCAGAACAACTTTGTTTTCTTGTCTTCTTGTCACTTTGAGGTTCCTCTATGCTCATCTTTTCCACATCGGCTCCAGTTTCTTTCACTTCATCGCACTCAGCCTCGGGGGCCGTGTCAGAGGACTCACGCGACAGCACAAGCTTCGAGATCTAAAAGAAAAGGAAAGAAAAAAATCACAAAGACTACATGCATCCTAACAGAGGGCAGATGATACGCACCAATACTGATACCAAGTACAGGAACGAAGCCAAAAAAATCCACCTCCGCGGAGAGTAAGCTGCGCACTGTGCTGTGCAGCAAAATGTGCGTGTTGGTTCGGCTTAGTCCCAATTCTGCATCGGACGAGTACATGTTGCATGCATGTGTCTGATGGTCTATGCGAGGCTGCATTGTTCGAAATTATAAGTTATACAAACAGTCAAACAACTTTTTTTTTGTAATTTTATTTCACCGTGGTTTGTTGTTGTTGTTGTTGTTGTTGTTGTGTGTGTGTGTGTGTGTGTGTGTGTGTGTGTGTGTGTGTGTGTGTGTTGTGTTTGTATTGTGTTGTGTTTGTTTGTGTTGTTTGTTTTTGTATTGTTGTTTTTTTGTTTGGTTGGTTGGTTTTGTTTGTTTGTTTGTTTTGGGGTGTGTGTGTGTTTGTTGTTGGGTTTTTTTGTTTTGTTTTGTTTTGTTGGTTTTAGCTTTTGTAGTTGGTGTTGTTGTTTTGTTTTGTTTTTGTTTTTTGTTGTTGTTTTTTTGTGTGTGTGTTATTTGGGGAAAGGGGGTTGGTGTTTGGGGGGGGGGGGTTGAACGCAAGCAAATCAGATGGAGGTAAAAGGCCTAAGGTCGTATATATAACACATTGAGGAAGAGACGGACAGCAAAGAAAAGGAAATACGAAAGAGAGAGAGAGAGAGAGATCTTACATTTAATGGTGTGCGTACACGGTTGGAGCGATGGATGCCGTGCAGAACTGAGATGGCTTGTGGATTCTTTCCCTCCTGAGGAAAGGGGTCAATAAGTCACTGGATTAAACACGCACGCACGCATACACACACACACACACAAACACATTCAACACCCCACCACCACCACCACCACCACCCACCCCTCACGCGCGCACGCACGCATGCACGCACGCACGCGCGCGCGCACACACACACACACACACACACACACGTATGCATGCACGCGCGCGCGCACGCACACAAAAACACCCCAAAACACATTCAACACCACAACCACCACTCCCCACCACCACCACCATTCTCGAGACGACCCCCCTCCCCCCCCCTCACACACACACATATTCTACCCCCCCCCCCCCCGCCCACACACATACACACAACCCTTACCATCCCGGTCAGATGTGAGCACCAACCTTCAGTAAAAACTTAGGACTTTCTGGCATGAAGACGAAGAAGAAGGAGGAGGTTAAACAGGGAACGGTGCAGGCAGCGATGAAGATCCTCCAGCTGTTGTACGTGAAGGACGAAGAGAAGTAGCCAAGATCGGAATACGGTATGATCAGCCATGCCAGTCCTGTTGACGTAAAGAGTAAACTTCAAAACCCGTCCATGAAAACCATGTCAGCTCACATTGTCACTGATTCAAGGCTGCGAGCGCACTAACAACCTGCTTAAGTGGCATGGAGAGCGATTCTTCTGAAGAACTGCATCTGTCCTGTTCATCCAGCGATTTTAGTGAGGATGAAACCGACTTTGCGGCCGATGTAGGTGAAACAGAGGCTACTATCCAACCGCGGTACATGTTCGAACCATGCGGCGAGCCGAAGTCCGACCATGGCGAAGAGGGGGGAAACTGGTCGGGATGTCGACGATGAGGAGGAAAGGCTGCACTCCACTGCATGGTAAGTCTGATAATTTTACCGTACAGCTACCTCACCAGCCTATCTGGGCTTCTTAGTGAAGAGGTTGTATATTTAGGAATATTTATGATAGAAAGCGTGGAATGCAGCCGTGTCCGGCAGTCCTAAACCACACGGACCGCCATAGCATCATCTTACCACCATCCTCATCTCCACCATCATGCATAATAAATAAATTGCCCCAGCTTTCGATCCATCCGTGGATTCCACCCCGCCATCACCTGAGAGGAAGTGACACCACTGGAGCTGGCAAAGAGTTGGGGCAGCAAGAAATAAAAAATAAAAATTCAGCTCAATCCCTAGGACAAAAAAACAAAACAAAAACAAAAAAATATAAAATATAAATATAAAATATAAACTGAAGAAGTAAATCAGACCAGCAGCAATGATGTTTCCACCCATCCAGAACGTGGCCAGGGCAGATATCATGGCGCCGCGCCGTGACAAGGGCTGGAACTCTGTGAAGTAGGTGAAGATCACAGGAATGCTCCCCCCTACTCTGTATTAAAAAAAAAAGGGGGGGGGGGGGAAATAAAAGTAAGAAATAACGCAAAACGATAAATGTCATGTGACTCAACAGGAGAGGCGTAAGAATTAGTCTGTTTCTCAAGTTAGAAAAGCCAAGTTTAATTCATTGAAATACAGTACTTATTGGTCATTCTCTCTATCCCCCTTTTTCCTATCTCTTTCTTTATAGATATTTGTCCTACCATAACTTACTGTATTGACGTCTCCGCCGCACATGTTTTCTGAGCACACTCAAGTTATAAGTTTTTTACTTGTTGTGCTCGACCTCGTGAAAATTGTGTGAAAGTGCATATGTCTATATGTTCAACACGAATAAAACAGTTTAAACCAATGAATTTAATTTAGTTCAACTCTAAATATATATACGTTGTGTGTAGTTTGAGCCCGTATCCCCCACGGCACGTATGAAACTTGACTGTTTTACGTGAATTACATCTACCGTTCAAAAATAAAGTTTCCTTGATTCTTGATTCTGTGTGTGGTACACGTGCACATTGCAGGACATTCATCACCGGAAGTGCGTGCACACACACACACACACACACACACACACACACACACACACACACACACACACACACACACACACACACACAAAACCAGTCACGTGTGTCCAGCTACACCATCACAGACCGCATAATTATGCAGTTTAACTCTTACCCGACGCCACTGACGAAGCGCATGAGAAGAAAAAGCCAGAAATCCTGAGCCACCGAGGACGCCAGTCCGCCCACCCCGTTGACCAGCAGTGACCAGGACAGGATGGTTTTGCGACCAGAGCGGTCAGCTAGGATCCCCCACACGTATCCTCCCACCATCATACCTGCAGCACCAGGAGACACGGCAGTCAAACGTCATGGCAGTCAGTATTCTTGTGGTACAGCTTTGCAGAATGCTGCTGCTTTGTTCTTGAAACCTTCACAGTAAATTTGCAATTGCTCCTGCATCTCACCTTTCCCCCTCCCCCTCCGCCGCCCCCCCCCCCCCCCAGCCAACCCCTCCAAAATGGTGTCTAGTTAGCCTTTTTCCTCCCTCCTTTCCTCCCCCCCCCCCCTCTATTCCCCCCCCCCCCTCACACTCTTGAAGCCAATCATTGCATTATACTTGCCCAACTGAGACAGCCAAAGACCAAGGAAAGTAATTCATACGTCACTCGGTTGCGGGTAATATCATGCTTACATTGTATATTTACAGATATTCAAAACGCCTACTTAGTTTACTGGAGCACTGTTTGCCTTATAATTGGCGAACCTTTTATTTTATTATTTTAATTGCCCCTTTAACTGCGACAAATGCAAAATCAGCCAGAGCTTGACCTTCCAACACCCGCCTTCGAGTGAAGGTACTATATTTAGATTAGCTGAAGACTTTAACGTCTGTGTGCCGGCTACCGTTTTGTACACTTGGATGGGACTGGCGGAAAATATAAACACGATATTGCCGCTCACCAACGAACACAATAGCGTTGAGCCATCCTTTGTCGATGGAAGAAAGGTCAAGGTCGCAGGTTGCTGATGGCAACAGGAAAGAGACAGAGAGCACTTCCACAGCGTCGCTTGAGACGGCCCAACCACACAGCACCAGCAGCAGCACGTGAAACCTTCCCAGACCTTGACACATCCAGTTCATCAGTACGTGAGAGTGGTGTGTACTCATGGTTTCCGTGGGGAGCCGGGGTGGTCGAATGGTAGAGCGTTGGACTTCTAATGCTCGGGTCGTGAGTTCGATCCCCGCTGGGGCCAAATATTTGTGCTGGCTTTTTCATCGTTGCCCCGTCTTTGAAATCACCCTATGTGGTGGAAAAGGACGTTAACCCCCCAAACACCCACCCACCCTCATGGTTTCCGTATGACGTTGTTATGCCTCTGTTTAAATCGCAACTTTCTCTTCCGAGCCGGGGTGGCCGAATGGTAGAGCGTTGGACTTCTAACGCTCGGGTCGTGAGTTCGTATCCCGGCTGGGGCCAAATATTTGTGCTGGCTTTTTCATCGTTGCCCCGTCTTTGATATCACCCGTATGTGGTGGACAAGGACGTTAAACCCCCAAACATCCACCCACCCTCTTTCGCCAGGCCTTTGATAGTTAAACCTCTGTTAACTTGAAGCCTGTCTGTGTGCATCGTGAGTTCCTTGCACTGCCAAATTGCTGAAAATACAATGTATGTAATAAGCCCACAGTTTATACAGAATCTACGAAAAAGGATCTTTCAGGGTGTATACAGGTCTAAGACAGTGTTCTGGGGTCTGATTCATGTGGCGGGCCTGTCGTAGGCCTGGCCTAAACCGTAGGCCGGGCCTTGAAAGTCTCGACCTACGTAGGCCAGCCTGTTGCTATTCATATGGCGAGTTCAGATCGGTACATGTACTTACCAACAGCTTTCAGACTCTCTTCGTAGGTGTAGGTAGATTCCTCCATCACGATGTATCGTCAGCAAGGTGCTGCGGCGGAGTATAACACATGCTTAGTTTGGCTAATGTTCGGTCGATGCCGTGTACAGTTTTGGCGGTACATGTACCGTGCGCGGTGGCCTCTTGTCATCAATAGGTATAATTATGGTTTGTTCATTGCCCACGGGGGTAAACTACGTGACTTGAAGGTGTACGAGGAGAAGGGAATATACGAAGAAAAAGTAAATATGGTTGGCAGAACATGACAAAATAGCAGTTTTCTTTCTGCAAAAAAAAAAAAAAAAAAAATCAAAAAAAATCGACAGTCCTGTTATTCTGCAGACAATTACTGGTTATTCAGCTTCACTGACATCCCGCTAGGACCAGCAGATGTAGCCGACATCACCAGTTTGCCGAGAAATCGCCCGACCGGCCCACGGGAAGTAACTCTATTGCTCAGTTCGGTGACTTTGCATTGCAGTTATTTCCCGTGGAACAGTATCCCGTGGATAACGGTGTTTTGAAAAGAAGTGGGAAAAGGTGGACAATAATATATGACGATTTTTTTTCCCGCCAGATTCTTCTCAGGGTCCCCATGAATACAGACACCATTTTATATGATCGCGATATGAGCCCTCTAAGTTGGGGTTTTTATGGCGAATAGACAGATAGACAGGTACTGTTCATTTCTATACTCAGTATATGTAGAAAAGGAAACGGTAACGACTGCGAAGTGGTTACAAATTAAGCAAATAAAAGCGACACAAAAGGGACAGAAACCACTTAACTTTCACAAAGGACGGCACAGGTCAACGTTTTACTATTTTACTATTTACTATTATTATTATTTTTTACTGTTCTTTTCTGTTCTTTTCTGACCCACTTTTTTTTTTCACACACAATCCATGGTCTTCTGTCACCAAAGGATGGGTGTTGTGATATTTTTACTATTGTTTTCTGGTCCTGTTCTCGCCCACCGTTTCATTTCATTTCAATTTTTTTGGTATGTCAGTATGTCCGCAGAGTTACCTTTGTTTGTTGAAGTTATGTCCCATTTGTTTGTGTCCTGAGGAAGGCGAAAGCCGAGACTTTGACCCGTGCCGTCCTTTGTGAAAGTTAAGTGGTTTCTGTCCCTTTTATGTCGCTTTTATATGTCTGTCCCTGTTATGTCGCTGTCAGTATATGTGGTTAGATAATGGTATGTCGCTGGTAGATGTGCATTTGAAACTGTGTTACTCTGTCACAGATACGGTTATCAGCCTAAGCCACAATGAGAAAACTGTAGGAGTGTGCATGTGTTTCAAAGTTGACTTACTCGACTTACTGCTGAACGTTAAAGCGAAAGCCAAATATAGAGGAAAGCTGCAACAACTTGCAGTTAGTACATTGTGCTCTCCGTGAACTAACAAGGTAAAGTTAGCGCTGCCGGAATTTCCAGTGAAAGTTGGTGTCTTATTTAGGTGTCTTAACATTCGGCCGAATGATTACAAAAACGTACACACACACACACACGCACGCACGCACGCTCGCACACGCACACGCACACGCACGCACGCACTGTACGCACGCTCACAAATACACACACACACACACACACACACACACACACACACACACACACACACACACACACACACACACACACACACACACACACAAATTTACATACCTTAGTCTAGCTTGGACTCGGCTTGAAACACTTGTTCATCAGTGGTGAACTCTGATATGTATATAGTGCAACTCGTCAGTCCTCCGTCGCATCATCATCTCAGCACGGACCCAACCACGGACTGTCTTACGTTATGTACAGCGCGTGTTTCACTACACAAATACCGAAGCTCATCTCGACAGAGGCATTGCTGTTGAATTAAAGGAAGGACCAGATTAGCCGGGACGCTGTGCTCATGAAAGTCCCTTCCTGCCAGGTCCTATAAAACATAAAAATTCCCGCATTAAAACAAGATGTAAGTGAGAGAGAGAGAGAGAGAGAGAGAGAGAGAGAGAATGTGTGTGTGTGTATGTGTGTGTGCGTGTGTGTGTGTGTGTGTGTGTGTGTGTGTGTGTGTGTGTGTGTGTGTGTGTGTGTGTGTGTGTGTGTGCGCGCGCGCGCGCGCGAGCACGACCATTTCAGCCCTGCTAGCCTATCATGCAACCATTACAGTCTCAGTCTGTCAGCACATGTTCACGCAGGTACTTCGTGACTGCCCGAGCACTCACAGATAAACATTGACACTCACTGATAGTGATAACTATTAGCTCAGTGGAGCTACAGCGAGATATTCTACCTTGACACAGCAAAAGGAACTATATGTGGTTATTGGATACATGGCGCTTAGGCCCTTTTATCAAATCACAGTAGCAGTGCCTCAAGTAGTCACTTCACACGACTGAGTGGCAGTGACAGATAAAACAGCTGAGACCCTCGACGGGGGAAGAAAGTGTTCTGAATAAACTTATCTCATCAGTCCATGTTTTCTTCAATAACTGAAAGGCCAGTTCTCAGTGTCAGTAAGTAACTGAGTCAGTGCCCACCGGCCAAGACTGATTAAAAACACTGAATAGTAGTCTGGATCACAGACGTATAGAGATAGATCTCTTCAAGTTACGTCTGTGGTCTGGATGAATAACTGCAATCCGTTCATCAACGGTGGGCTTTGTATACTGATCATATATATATATATAACACGCGGTGACTAGTGAAGATAGTTTCAGTGATGTTTTACGTTTTCCTAATTGTTCACCGGCTGCCGGGGTGTCAGTCAGTGACTCAGTTCAAAGCCGGACTGACTGCCCGGGGGGGGGGGGGGGGGAGAGTTTAACGTCCTTTCCCACCACATACGGGTGATATCAAAGACGGGGCCGGCAACGACGAAAAAGCCAGCAAAAATATTTGGCCCCAGCCCGGGATTCGAACTCACCACCCGAGCATTGGAAGTCCAACTGACGCTCTATCCCCCCCCCCCCTCTCCCCCACCCCCCTTCCCCCGGACTGACTGACGTGGCAGCCCGTCAAGGCTGACGCCGCGGGGAAAAGCCGGCATGTACAAATTTGGGCTCTGCCGCTAGGATTCGAACCCTTGACTTTCCGCTCTGGAGTCCAACGCTCAACCGACTGCTCACCCCACTAGTGAAATTCAAAGGCCCTCTGAAGCAACGCATTTTCAACTGAAGTTGAACACTGGCACTCACTGGCAGTCACTGACGTGACAGCGGCCGTGACACGGCGTCAGTAACAAACAAACAAACAAACACTTTTGTAACACCATTTGTGTCCGTCATTCTGTCACTGGGCGTTTAGCTTGTAAAGAAGTTGTGCCGCATTACTGTATGGTCAAAGTTCAAACCTGCTTAACCCCTCATATCGCGAATTACATTGTTCCAACCCGGCACGGTACGCCGCGATAAGAGAGATAACTCCTGTTTCTCTAAGACTGTTGTTTATGGTGTGTTATGTCCCCTTGTCACGAAAAGACTTCGGAAAGAGACGACACATATTGGTATGCGCTTTTGATGACAACAGGAAAATTATTTTTCTGTTAGTTCTTCTCCCCACCCACCCCCACTTACTCTATACCATCCTCCTCCCTGTTCGTACAGTGTGAAAGCACCCTGTAGTTTGTTTTGGTGCGAAACTACAACTTTTCCTTCAAAGAACAGCTCCGCATAAAGAACCATCACTCGCATCAGTCAGCTAGCTTCGCTTCCGCAAAGGTGAGCCTATCGATTGCATGTCAAATTGTGAGTGATTTTGCTGAATGGAGTGCGCCTTCCTACGACATTTGCAGACGGAGAAAGTGCACTAACTACGCTTCAATCGCTGGAGGGTAGGAGGGTAAATCTGCAACAGAATTCACCGAATGGCGGAGACATACTCGGAACTGCCTAGCTGAGTGAGGCCTGATCTTAATTTTTATTGCTCAGGGTGTTGTTGTTGTTATTGTTGTTGTTGTTGGTGTTGTTGTTGTTGTTGTTGTTGGTGGTGGTGGTGGTGGTGGTGGTGTTTAAATTCATGTATTTATTTCATATTTTTATCTATTGTTATGACATTTGAAATGCCTGTACCGACTGATATACAGCTGGTTGCTTTTACCTACGTTTCACAATGTAACACCCAAGTCTATCTAAAGTTGTGTCGTGGTGTCTGGTTTCAGATATGGATGAACAGTTTGTCCCAAAATTGGAAGTTCAACCATCAGAGACATCACAGTATGCACCTGCCACACGCCACCAAACCGTGTCAGACACAGACGACAAAGAGACAGACACCAAATGCAGAGTTCACAGTGTCGTTATCAAAACTGAACCTCACGACTCTCCGGCAAGTTTTGAACATGAGGAGGAAATGAACACTGAGGGATGTGAACATAAAGAAACAAAATGCAGAGTTCACAGGGCCATTATCAAGACTGAACCTCATGACTCTCCCGTAAGTTTTGAACATGAGGAGGAAATGAACACTGAGGGATATGAACATAAAGAAACAAAATATGAGTTCCTAACTGAGGATGACACGTCCGGGTTGTACTTATCAGGTGCAGAGCCAGCAGACGACAGCTTTGCAGTATTTATGGAAGAGAAGAAGACGGTTTCCGTTGGGTCCTATGTGGAAGCAAGCACATCCACTGACGTAGGTCGCAGTCTTGGATCAGTGGTAGTAGAATCTGTCAGTGGTAGAGAGAGTGATAGGAAGACGGGTTTACCAGAAAGGTCAGCGACCCAGAGTGGATCCACCTCCACTCAAATCTTTACTGACATGCAGCTCACCCAAGGAAGGCAGAAAAGAGGCCTCAACTGTGGACTCGTCGAGCGAAAAAAGTGCAGATTGTTGATATTTTCCAAATTAGTGCTCATGTATTGAAAACTGTACTGTGATCCATTTGTTTGAATTTTCATGTTTCGGGTGATATTGTTGTTGTTGTTGTTTTCAGACAATATTTTTTGCAGGCTTGCGGTTGCTTTTTCATTTTCTGTAAGTGAGATTTTAATCTGGTACAAATAGAACACTTGTAGATTAAAGGGGTTTTATGAAGAGGGAAAAAAAAAGAAAAAGGTGTTTGTCTTTGCGCCCCATAAGTAAAGAAAAACCAAACATTGAAAAAACAACAACGAAAACATGGCATGCTATTATCTTGCATTTTATGTGGCACACCCTTTTCCATGTTTGCGGCGAATTAGTCTTTGTGGCTTGCGCGGCTTTAAGCCCTAAAAACTCACTCACTCTTTTCCATGTTTGCGGGGAACCGGGGTGGTCGAATGGTAGAGCGTTGGACTTCCAATGCTCGGGTCATGAGTTCGATCCCGGCTTGGGCCAAATATTTGTGCTGGCTTTTTCATCGTTGCCCCGTCTTTGATATCACTCTACGTGGTGGAAAAGGACGTTAAACACCCAAACACCCACCCACCCTTTCCATGTTTGCATTTTCTGAAGGGAAGTAAGTTGGGGAAGTGTCAGTTTACTGTGAGGATGACATTGTCTCCCTTGGCTGCTTAATCGTTTGTTCTCACCCCCCACCCCACCCCACCCCCCTCCCCCTCTGTCTGTCTGTCTGTCGGTCGGTCTCTCTCTCTCTCTCTCTCTCTCTCTCTCTCTCTCTGTGCATGTGTGTGGGTTTTGGTTGGAAAATTAATGTGGGACCATAATTCATAAATGTAACCTTTCTTGTTTTCCTTCTTTTAAATGTCATGTTATTTGAATACTATTTTGTTGTTTCTTGTATTCCGAACAGTGATGCAGTGTATTACTTTCTAGAAAACTACGTGCTATTTTTTTTTTCCTTGAAAATGAACTTTATCTGTGTCTTTACTACGTGTTGTGCAGTTGAAGAGGAATACAACATTCGAAGCACAGGCTGAATTGATTGTTGGCTGGTTGTGTGTGTGTGTGTGTGTGTGTGTGTGTGTCTGTGTGTGTGTGTGTGTCTGTGTGTGTGTGTGCGCGCGCGAGCGAGCGAGCTCATACAACTGACATCTAGTGTCTAGATAGGTCAATGACCTAGTGGAAGCACTTTTAGTGAAGATGATATCACTAGCAAATCCACGGGTTGGCTCTCTCTCTCTCTCTCTCTCCTCTCTCTCTCTCTCTCTCACACACACACACACACACATGCACACACCTACACACACATGCACACACACACATGCACATGCACCTACACACCAACACGCGCGCGCACAACACACAGACACTATGAGTATGATGCTCACCCCGACCCCCCCCCCCCCCACCCCCTCTCTCTCTCACACACACACACACACACACACACACAGTTAATGTATGTATGTGTATGTGAGTTCATATATGTGTGTGCATGCTTGTGGTGTGTGTTTGTGAGCGCGTGTGTGTGACGTCAGTGTGTGTGTGTGTGTGTGTGTGTGTGTGTGATCGATCGGTCGGGTACTTGTTCTTCAACCCCGCAAAGAGTCAACCTTGAAGCACAGCCAGGTAGCTTTCAACTTGACCGCAACTAGATCACCGTCTACCAAAACAAACTTACTTTGTGTCAGTGGGTCATGTTACACTGTCTTACACTTGTAGGTTATCTCCGGTCGCTGCTCTCATTGTGAGAAGGTGATAGTTCTGGGATAGTTCGGGTAACCCATGGGTGATCAGGGAAGTCACGTCCTCGATTTCAGGCGAGGGGCACCATGGCTGGTTCTGGGCCAGCTGAGTAACCGTGATCTTGAACTTTGACCTAGTCCTTTCTGGGGCCGGGAAATGGAGAACAGCTATATATTCGAAAAGGTCACAGAACACAGTGGAAACTAGTCAGGTCAGGGAGTGAGTAGACCGGAATTATTAAAGTATATTTCCCTTGTTTTCTCTGATTTTAAAAAAAAAATTGAGTTGTTAAAAGTGTATTAATTTTGGTGACAATTTTGGGGGTTTTGGTGGAAAGACGCATCTGAGCATCTCAGTTGAGATCATGATGGATACGTGTGCCGAAGAGAAGTCTACCATACCATACCATACCATACCATACCACACCACACCACACCATACCATACCATACCACACCACACCACACCACACCATACCATACCATACCATACCATACCACACCACACCATACCATACCACACCACACCACACCACACCACACCATACCACACCATACCATACCATACCATACCACACCACACCATACCATACCATACCACACCACACCACACCACACCACACCATACCATACCATACCATACCATACCATACCATACCATACCAAGAGGCATGTTTGATAATTATGTTGATAAATGGCAGACTTGATGGGTGGCCTCTCTCTTTTTCTTTTCTTTTCTTTTTTTTTCCTATTTTTTTTTTCCTAAGCATTATCCTTGGGCATGTGCGGGGTATCAGTAACCGAGTACACAGTTTTGAGCTACTTCTGTATGTGGGGTTGGCACGCCGGACACCGCATCAGTTAACTATCAAAATTACATGAAAGACTTTTGATTTTTGACATGCGGCTTGTCCACATGTCTTGCTTCTGGAAACTATTGTCTGTTTTGGAGGTAAAGTCCGTTTTAAAGGAGGGGAACCGTGATAGCCGAATGGTAGAGTGTTGAGACTCTCAGTGCTCGCGAGGGTCGTGAGTTCGAATCCCGGCTGGGGCCGAATATTTGTGCTGGCCTTTTTTCCTCGTTGCCCCGTCTTTGATATCACCCTTACGAGGTGGAAAAAGGACGTCGAACTCCTAAACACCTACCCACCCTGTTGTGAAGGAAGCGTGCTGCTTGACATTTGTGGGAGCCACAGAATAGAGAAAGAAATGTATTATGTGATCTAAAGATCTAAAGAGCGCAACAACGACAACGAAAGTGTTGGTCGAGTAGTCGACCTCTTGAGTTTGTCCCTTTTGGGGTAAATAGACAACAACAACAACACAACAACAGCAACAACAACAAACCAAGAACAACAACAAAATAGAAAAAAAATCTTTCTTTCTTTTTTCTATTCTGTCAAGTCTGCACGCAACAGGCAACAGAAAGACCCCCCCCCCCCCCCCCCCGTGTCTGTCATTTGAATGACAATGATAATTACCATCAGAGACAATGAATAGGGGAGAAAAAGATACTCTTGCCCCCTCCCCCCCCCCCCCCGCTTGGGTACAGGGGAGGCAGCTGCCCCCCCCCTGCCCCCCCCCCCCCCGCCCCGGTTCCGGCGCCCCTGACTGACTATAAACCGCCTCATCCCTGTACCAGGGGCCAAAACGCTTACACTAGTGAAACCGCCTGTATTATCCCCCCCCCCCAACCCCCCTCCCTTGGGGATCATGGCCGCGGGCGCAGTGACCAACATCAG
>JACVVK020000119.1:1210000-1230000 GCA_018292915.2 Batillaria attramentaria | reverse complement strand
TCGTATAACCTTTAGAGAAAGTACGGAAGAGTGACGTCAAAGATATGACGTCAAAATCTTATGGTAAAAATTTTCAAGAAGAGTAGCCAGGGGCGTGTTGCCTAACATTCTCGTTCGGCGAGTCTGACTCGCGAGTGAGGCGAGACTGGCGAGAGCGACTATGCAACGGTCAATTGGCAACCGAGAAATTCAAAATGGCTTCCACGTGCGAGAGACGAGAGCTGCTGAAGAAAATATTACTATTAGAGCTCAGCGAAGAGGACGATGTCTCCCCTCTCCACTTTAACATTAAAAAATGTAATTATGTAAATTATTTCTAGATCTGGACCTTAATAGTAATAGCACGACAATGCCGGGGAAGATACAGGAGCCATTAATGGCTATCAGTTTAACCTTGGTTGTACATGTACATGTATTTGTATTGTTATCAACAAATGAACGGCAAAAAAAAAAAGTCCAAAATAACAATCCGAGAATCACGAATTGACGTTCGGCCATCTTGAAACTAGCGCGCAATCCATGATTCGGCGTGCTCGCGTCTTCTCGCGAAGACTAGCGAGCAAGAAATGATACGCAACGCGCACACTCGCGTATTCTTGCAAGATTTCGCTAGTTCTCGCCTTAGGCAACAGGTCTCAGGTTTTAAAAAAAAAGGAAAACATCAATTTTGGCTTGATTGACTCCCGTTGAGAAGAAACCGAACGTTAGGAAGGAACACTGGTTGTCACAATATGCACTGTGTCAGTATACGTTCTCGCATCTTCAACATCCCGATGGCCAGAGAAGATCCGAAACGAAGAGGTATGGGAGCGAGCGGGACAGGAACCACTGGCCAGATCCTGCGGAGGAAGTGGGGCTGGATTGGACACACCCTCAGGAAGCCAGCATCCAGCACCACTCGCCAAGCCTTGACATGGAACCCGCAGGGGAAAAGGAAGAGAGGCCGGCCTCGCAACAGCTGGAGGCGGGACACTGAGGCAGAGCTATGCAAGCAGGGGATCAACTGGACTGTAGTGGCAAGAGTAGCCCAGAACAGAGTGCGATGGCGAAGGGTCGTCGATGGCCTATGCTCCACTTGGAGCCATGGGTCTTAGTAGTAGTAGCAGTATACA
Source organism: Batillaria attramentaria (assembly GCA_018292915.2). NCBI lineage: Eukaryota > Metazoa > Mollusca > Gastropoda > Batillariidae > Batillaria > Batillaria attramentaria. The sequence goes on along the minus strand of JACVVK020000119.1, from coordinate 1,228,888 downwards.
TTCTGAAAATCGCGAGTAGTTTTCCCCGAACTAGCTACAGAGCTTCTGCACTTTACGTCATCAAAAGGTGCGTGGCGGACAGTTCCGTGCTTTTCCGATGGGGAACGTTTTGTTTGTCCGCCAGCTGGCCACCAGGTATGCATCGTATCTCTACTGTCCTGGACAGCACGTGTACTACGCAAAGTGGACGAGCTCTATTCGAAAATGGGTTCGAACCGGCCCCCGTAGTGTAGAGGTTAGCACTTCGGACTATGGACCGGGAGACCCGGGTTCGAATCCCAGCCGAGGCAAGCGGGATTTTTCCTACCTAGGTCGGCTCCTACCCAGAGCGGGTGTGCTATGGGCCCGATGGAGAGGCTGTTGCCACACAGCCGAGTTTCACCCACTTCACGGGTGCGACTTTGGGGGTGCTTCCCTTAGTATGACACGTCTTGTGATGTGGATGATTACACGGCCGGCACCGCAGGTGCCATAGTTCCCGGGCCTGGTTAATGCCGGGATATTTATGACAGGAAGCGTGGAATGCGGCCCTGTACTGCAGTCCCAAACCACATTGACCTCCACTGTACTGTTTCTATCATCCTCATCTCCATCATCATGCATAATCAAAATTGTCCCAGCTTCCGAGTCCTCCGTGGATTCCACCCATGACCTGGGAGGAACACCACTGGAGCTGGCAAAGAGCTGGGGCAGCAAAAAAAAAAAAAATGGGTTCGAGTCCCAGCCGAGGCAAGCGGGGTTTCTCCTACCTAGGACGGGTCCTACCCAGAGCGGGTGTGGCGGTGTGCTATGGGCCCGATGGGCCCGGGATATTTATGACAGGAAGCGTGGAATGCGGCCCTGTCCCGCAGTCCCAAACCACGCGGATCTCCGTAGCATCATCTTACCATCATCCTCATCTCCATCACCATGCCTAATAAAAATTGCCCCAGCTTCCGAGCCCTCCGTGGATTCCACCGATTACCAGGGAGAAATACCACTGGAGCCGGCAAAGAGTTGTACAGCAAAAAACAAAAAACAAAAAAACAAAAATACAAAAAAATCTGATTGAGCTATGCTGTTCCTTTTCTACTTGCTAGGAATTGAGTTAACTCTCTTACGTGTCTGCTGGTCAAGCAAAACAACAACAAAAATATCCCCATGAAATAATATTAAATAATAAACATACAACGACCTCAGAAAAAGCAAAGCAAACACAAGCAGGCAAATACTGAACATAATTATGTCCGAGCAAAGTATTGTCGGCAGTACCTTGTTAAATCCATTCCTACCAAGTAAGTTTTGGGTTGAGCACCAGTGGCTTCAGTAAAAAATAGAAAAAATAGTAGCCCAGAACAGAGTGCGATGGCGAAGGGTCGTCGATGGCCTGTGCTCCACTTGGAGCCATGGGCCTTAGTAGTGGTAGTAGTATGATAAGTTCAACAATGCCCAAAGTGGGGGTACATGTAGTTTGTGAACCAGGCGAAAAACATCAAGTGACTGTTCTGTTTTTTGCTCAGCGATCTCTCGTTTTTCAAACTTGTACTTTGAGACTTCAGGTAGTCCTCGAGGGCAATAAGAACTACTGTATAACCTAAACAACAAAAATATCCCCTGGAAATAAAATCAAACAATAAACAGACAACGAGAAAAAGCAAAGCAAACGGGTGGATGGGTGGGTGGGTGGGGGGTATTTGGTGTTTAACGTCCTTTTCCACCACATAAGGGTGTATCAAAGACGGGGCAACGATGAAAAAGCCAGCACAAATAATTGGCTCCAGCCTGGATACGAACTCACGACCCGAGCATTAGAAGTCCAGTGCTCTACCATTCGGCCATCCCGGCTCCCCGCAAAGCAAACACAAACATGCAAGTACTGAACATATGTCCGAAGGAATTATTGTCGGAACTACCTTGTTAACGCCATTCCTACCAGGTAAGTTTTGGGTTGAGCATCAGTGGCCTAATGTTTTAAAACAAATCTTGTCTGCATCGATTTAAATTTGACTCTGGGAGTGTTGCACTAAACATGAAATTAGTATCGCAGGAAACAATGCAATAAATAGAGCTTACGTGATTAGTTCTCGTGGTTTACGGCGAAAGACTAACCCCGAGATGGTTGGATTGTTTGTGTAGCTACCGAGCCTCTGGCGAGGTAGCTACGCAAACAATCCAACCACTTCGCAAAGAATTTTCTGTGCGATCTTTTTTTTTATTTTTACGTGATGCAAGGAAAATAACTTTTCATCCCCAAAAGTGAGCAAAATAACTGTGCACGGGCCGTGACGTTTGAGTTCCAAATGTTTGAAATGACGCACTTGATTGATGACGTAATTGGAGTGTGTTTTTGTGAACTCGTAAACTACTGAGTGGGTTATGGAAAGTCATAACTCACACTTTCGCTCTCTGTTTCATTACTATTTTCGGACGTAAAGCATTCATAGTTAACTCACTGAAAGTTTGCACTGGCGAGTGGTGTAAATAATGACCAAAGTTGGGGGCATGCAGGCATTCCTCTCTGATCGCCCCTTTCCTTTCTTTATCCCCCCCTCCCCTCCCGCCATCTCCCCTCGTGTGCCCAAGGAACGGTCAATGAACTTAGAGAGGGCGACATTTTCAACACGTGATTGGTTCAGATAGTCAGTGATAATGACAATGTCAATGCCACCAAGATAAAGTGTTCTGGCCAAGTCTCGACTCAAGAGGTCTGAACTTAAAGGTACGGGTCCTAGGATTTCGGGTTTGAGCCGTTTAGCCAATCCAATCCAACGTCACAGTTGTACAGTGTAGAAACAGTGACCGTCCATGAGTGTTGTGCTTAAGATACTACTTAGCACCATTGGGGTTGGAATTCAGCACAATGAAGCCGGAATGCACCATATGATTCAAATGAATTTGTATAGCCTACAATAGCTCGTGAAGGAGTACCACGGAGACCCCCCCCCACCCCCCTTACACACACACACACACACACACACACACACACACACACACACACACACACACACACACACACACACACACAGAGTTTGGTCAACACACGCCACACTTGCATTTAGATCCACACCACTGTTTCGAGTGAACAGGAGTATCAACACGCACACTGATTCCAAAACTTAAACTTGGCATTGTTGAGCTGTGCAGCTTTAAGAGGGAAGAGAAAAGAACATCCAAATAAAAAGAATAAAAAAATAGAGGGGCCAAAATATAGGATAGCCGTCAATTGTGACGCTCAAACTGTGCCCAGTTAAAGATCAGTTGGAATACGAACGAGTTTTGAACAGTGTTTTCTTTCTTTCTTTCTTTCTTTATTTCTTAATTCGGTGATTATGCACATTAAGTGTAGTAGTTTCCAGCGTCTTTGAAATCACAATTAACCAAAACAGTATCTGAATTTACATCAGTGTCCATCATCTCTGTTTCAAGTCTTCTCGTGCAGCACACAAAACGCAGAAGATCCAGACATTTCTCAACACCTGTCTGAGGCGCATCTTCAACATCCGTTGGCCAGAGAAGATTCGGAACGAAGAGCTGTGGGAGCGAGCGGGGCAGGAACCAGTGGCCAAGCAGATCAGGAAGGCAGCATCCAGCACCACACGCAAAGTCCTGACATGGAACCCGCAGGGGAAAAGGAAGAGAGGCCGGCCTCGCAACAGCTGGAGGCGGGACACTGAGGCAGAGATATTATAAGCAGGGGACCAGCTGGACTGGAGTGGCAAGAATAGCCCAGAACAGTGCGATGCCGAAGGGTTGTCGGTGGCCTATGCTCCACTTGGAGCCAGGGACCTAAGTAAGTAAGTAAGTAAGTAAGTACAGAAAACCCAGTAAGTGCAGTAGCGATAAAATGTCTCTTTTGTCGTCCACAAGCTCACTGATATGGACTAAGGTTCACCTCGGCTTTCCTCAGCGTCTGGGAGACTCTGGAAAATGTAAAACCTTAGCTGTGTTGACTGTGTACTCTGCATAGTCATGTAGCTCAATGTTTGTTTATTCTAACTGTTTTGTTGTTGTTGTTGTTGTTGTTGTTGTTGTTGTTTTGTTTTGTTTTTGACACAGCTGTTGTATTTACTCCACATCCTGAGCCTTCGCCTTGACTATTAATTTTTACCAACAAACTGTTTTCGGGAGTTTTTGTTTAAACATCAGACCTTTAACCACTGCCCCTTGGAAACTACAAAATGCGTTCAAGTTGGAACTGAACTGCCGACAGTTATCTCCCGTCAGGGCGAAACAGTGCTAGGGTAGGTTCTTCACCTCGGATGAGTGCAAAGAGAGGAGAGACACCTTGCCGTTTCATACAAACGTGCTCGCGTGGAGAAGGGGGGGGGGGATGATGGAGGGGCGGGGGTCGTGAGGAAAGGGGTCCGTTGCATGCACACGCGTGTGGTGGTGAGGTGTGTGTGTGTGTGTGTGTGTGTGTGTGTGTGTGTGTGTGTGTGTGTGTGTGCGTGTGTGTGTGTGTGTGTGTGTGTGTGTGTGTGTGTGTGTGTGTGTGTGTGTGTGTGTGTGTGTGTGCGTGCGTGCGTGCGCGTGCGTGCGTGTGTGTGTGTGTGTGTGTGTGTGTGTGTGTGTGTGTGTGTGTGTGTGTGTGTGTGTGTGTGTGTGTGTGTGTGAATTTGGGAAGGTGGAAGACGGTATTTCTGTCGTTCTGTCGTTTTCTCTTTCTTTCTTTCTCTCTTCCTTCCTTTTAGTTAGGTTTGGATTGATTTTTATTTCGGTTTGCTTTCGGGCTGTTCTTGATATCGTTCAACACAGCTCATGTTGAAAAAAAGACGCGGATGAGTTTTCTCTGCTACACCCTTCTGACCTGCTATCCCATATACACCAGTACAGTTTTAGTGCAGACAAAAAGACGCGTTGTAACTGCTGAATAAATATATATACCAGACCAAAGTTCATAGTGATCACGCACCTTTCGACTGGCGGACTAGTGATCACAACTGTTACCAAAGCGAGAGGTTGAGGGTTCGAGTCCCGCTTGAGGCATCGGATATTTTTGTTTTTTCATTAAGTATGCGGCATTTTTTTTTCTTTTTCCCCCTTTTTTGTCTTTTCTTTTCCTTTTTTTTTTTTTTCTTAGTCTTTTTTTGATAATTTTTTCCCCTGTATTTTTTTTTTTTTGGGGGGGGGGGGTGGTTGTTGTTGTTGTTGTTGTTGTTGTTGTTGCTTTTGGGGGGGGGGTCTGTTCCTAAGGGTTCTCCGCCCCCCCCCTCCCCCCGGGTCACGATGTTCAGACCGCGCGGGGGGAGGGGGGGGGGTAGGGAATTCTGAATTCCGAAACTTAAATAGCCGATCTGATCATTTGCACCACGTGAATGTAATGTGTTATGTTTTTTTGTGTGAGTGAATGCGCGTGATTCACTTAAACATGCGTGCCGAGTGAATTTTGCTGCGCTTTGAGCTAAGCAACTGAGCAAAGCGACAATATGAAATCACATTATTATTATTATTATTCCTATTATTATTATTATTATTATTATCGCGGTTTAGAAATTGCAAGGACCCAATGTGTGCAGTGTAAAAAGACGCACAGTCCTCGCGTTCTCCTTAAGTGCATGCACACCTAAAGATAAATACGCCGCAGGGTCGTGACTGTTTCGGGACCAAAGTTCAGAGGAACTCAAACAAAACAGACCGTGATTTCGGGACAGACAGAAACTCAACGTTGTACCTTATCTACATACCTCGAAGTGGACCACAGTCCACACAGGAAAAACACAGCCGCGGACTGATACCGCCAAACGCCGACCGCCACTGCGGAGGCGCTAGTGACCAGTAATTAAATTTATGTACATTTTGGTTCCAAGCTGCTAAAAGCCCGTGCAAGGCTGGTAAATATTACTTGATATCTTCAGGTCATTATCATCTTTTTTTTTTTTTTACTACTATCTTTCCTTTCAAAACCTCTCCCTAAGCGCCGTGAGCACTCAGTTAGGGTGGAGCCGTGCGCTATATCAAGTCTCCATCATCATCATCATCACCATCATCATCATCATCATTAGAAGCCACTTCAAGCCACTGTTATGCAGTCTGCAGCGGTCTGAGGCCTAGCGGGAATATCCACGTCTTGCGTAATAGTGGCTTGAAGTGGCTCTTACTTGTGTGCAGTGGCTCGTCTTTTTTTTGGTTTTGTTGTTGTTGTTTTAACAGTGTATCATCATGTATTGGACAGGTGTGGTCCAGCTCTGGGTTTTTAGAGGTATCATGGCAACGACGACTCACGATATGTGTATTAGTGGTGCACTGCGTTTGTCATCGTAAACACACACACACACACACACACACACACACACACACACACACACACACACACACACACACACACACACACAGAGTCCCACCTTCTGATTGGCTACGCCACTTCAAGTTAACAACTGATACTGACACCGTGAAGTGCCGCAGCCAATCAGCGGATGAGGTTGGCGCTTGAAACGTGCCCCACCTGACCACATTAAAGGTCTGGGCCCGTACGTAAAAGTCGAGGTTAATTTAACCCACGGCTACGAGCCTAACCCAAACTAGGACAAAAGACCCCCCCCCCAAACAACAACAACAAAAAACAACAACAACAACAACAATTGTATTTAAAAAAGGAGGCGAAGAAAGGAAGAAATAAATCCTTCTATAATCGCTTAGGCATCTTGCTGGAATGGACCTGCTTCTTGATTTAAAACAATAAACAACAGAAATGTTATAGTCTAAGCCCAGTAACATTTCAGTTCCAACTAATTCCTTGAGAATTTCTTTCTGATATTCCTTATGAATTTCTCTAGCGACTGTGAAAATCCCACCAAAATCCATCCATGGGAAGTATTATTTTTTTGCAGTTTTGTGGAACGAATTTTACGACAGAGGTGCCGCTCTTTTGCGGCGGAGACTGGGATGCATTGTTTATGGAAAGAAGGCATCGACTTTACCCAGTAACCTCATCCAGAGATATATATGTGTGTATAAAATAATAAAAAGGAATAAAAAAGAATTTAAACCAACAAACCAACCAACAAGTGAGAAGAGGAACACTTATAGTGGTGTTATGAATTTTATTTTATATTTTTATGTATTTTTCATATGAAGATGAAGATGAGAATGGGTATGAAAAGTGAGTGAAGTGATGGTTGATTTGTAGTGTGTATCATTGTACAATGTACTGTGTGTTGGTTAATGTTTATTAATGTGGGTGTGTGTTGGTTTGTTAGTTGTCTGTAGAAGTGATGTGCGTGGGAGTCTGGGTGTGTGGCTGGGTTTGGAAGTTTGTCGTTGTGAGTGTGTGTTGGTTTGTTAATTGTCAGTAGAAGTGGTGTGCGTGGGAGTCTGGGTGTGTGGCTGGGTTTGGAAGTAGAGTTTTTCTGCAGTGTGGTGGAGGTAAAAGTGGTCTGTGTGATCTGTTTGGTGTGGCGTATGTGGGTATTGTGTATGGTTGTTGTGGTTTTGGTGTAGGGTGTTTGAAGTGTGATGAGGATGTTGTGGGTGCAGATGCGGATGTGAATGTGAAGAATTTGTGTGTATGTGTAGATCATGATGGTATAGATGTGGGTGTGGAAGATGGTGGTATAGGTGTAGGTTTGTTTGAGGGGGGTAGTGCAGGCAGGGGTCAAGATGAGGTTGGTCCAGGTGTATGAGTGGATAAGGGTGGTGGTTTCATTAAGAGTGTTGCAGATGTGCTAAAACGTATGATTTGTAGTGTGTATCAGTATGCATGTGTGTTGGTTAGTGTTTATCAGTGTGAGCGTGTGTTGGTTTGTTAGGTGTCTGTAAAAGTGGTTGGCGAGTGCGTCTGTATGGGTGTGTGGCTGGGTTTGGAAGTAGAGTTTTTCTGCAGTGTGGTAGAGATAAGAGTGGTCTGTGTGATCTGTTTGGTGTGGCATGTGTGGGTGTTGTGTATGGTTGTCGTAGTTTTGGTGCAGGGTATTTGAAGTGTGATGAGGATGTTGTGGGTGCAGATGTGGATGTGAGTGTGAATGATGTGTGTGTATATGTGTAGATGAGGATGGTGTAGATGCAGATGTGGAAGATGGTGGTATGGGTGTGGGTTTGTTTGATGAGGGTGGAGCAGGCAGGGGTTTAGATGAGGTTGGTTCAGATGTTGATGTGGATTGTATGTGGACAGATTGAGGTGCGGGTGGTGTGGATGTAGGTGTAGGTGTAGGTGTGGGTGTGCGCAGGTGTGGTGGCAGGGGTGTGTTGCTGGTGCATGTTTCAAGTAGTGTCATGTGTGGTGTGTGATCTTGTGAGATTTTGTCCTTGAGTCTGTCCATTTGGCTGTCTGTAAGTGTTGTGGTGTTGAGAAGGGCGTATGCTTGGTTGTAGTGATATAGTTGGAGGTCCATTGTTCTGTGTATTAGAGCACTTTTTATTCGTTGGTTGATATCTGAGAAGAGGTTTTCCATGAAAGAAGGTGTGGAGCCTGGTAATGTGAAGTGTGGTGTGTATGTAAGTGGTGCTGGGAGGGTGTTATTGTAGGGTGAATGGATGTCTGCGATGATTTGATCAAGTTGATGTGTGATGTATAAATGTTGCAATGCTGTGTCTGTATCTGTATCTGTAGTGTGCATGTCCATTGGCTTGTCAAATTCTCTAGTAATGATGTCTAAGTCTTGTGTTGTCAGTGTGTATTCTGTCGTGGTTTGTGCTGCGTGGTCTGTATTTGTATCCGCGGTGTGTGTTGTGGTGTGTGTTGTGGTGTGTGTTGTGGTGTGTGTTGTGGTGTGTGTTGTGGTGTGTGTTGCGGTGTGTGTTGTGTGTTGCGGTGTGTGTTGCGGTGTGTGTTGTGGTGTGTGTTGTGGTGTGTGTTGCGGTGTGTGTTGCGGTGTGTGTTGCGGTGTGTGTTGTGGTGTGTGTTGTGGTGTGTGTTGTGGTGTGTGTTGTGGTGTGTGTTGTGGTGTGTGTCGAGTGTCCTGTGTTTGTGTCTGTGGTGAGAGTAGTTGTGTGTGTTGCGGTGTGAGCTGGAGCGTGTTCTGGTGTTGTGTAGGAAGAAATATTGTCAGGTGATGATGATGATGATGAGAGTGAAGATGGATATATGATATTGATGGATGAGGATGGTGCTTGTGGTGACTGAAGTCATTTCTGTGGACAGAAGAATAAGTAGTTCGGTTAATGTGGTTGTGTCCGTGTTTCTTTTGTCTTAATTGTGGAGAGATCAGATATGGTAAAAAAAAAGGAGGGGGGGGGGGGGTTAAAAATATTTTCAAGGGGTAGGGCTGGAAAAGTGTGTGAAAAAAAAAATGGTGGTAAAGAGGGATTGGTAGGTGAAGAAGGGAGGGTACCCATGAAAGTCTTCACCGTAGCGGTAAAGCCCAGTTTAGTAAAGGGAAGGTACCCATGAAAGTCTTGACCGTAGCGGTCCCATGAAAGTCTTGACCGTAGCGGTCCCATGAAAGTCTTGACCGTAGCGGTCCCATGAAAGTCTTCACCGTAGCGGTAAAGCCCAGTTTAGTAAAGGGAAGGTACCCATGAAAGTCTTGACCGTAGCGGTCCCATGAAAGTCTTGACCGTAGCGGTCCCATGAAAGTCTTGACCGTAGCGGTTGTCTGTCGTTTCACTGTGTGAAAAACACGTAAGTACAATGCTGGTGTATGAAAAACAGCTATCTGCATTTAACACATTAAAAATATACTTAATGCGAAGTTAGAGCGACCCCGGGCTTAGTAGCATTTTAGATACTCACAAACTCTAATTTGAACAGCAAAAGTCAGCCAAAGCTTATTCGGTGATTTTTTTTCAAACGTTTTTATTGAATTTCTCAAAAGTATGAAAATGTCAGTTAGCACATTCTCATATACCAGCGACGCTATGCTACATGCATAAACGAGTTATGTACAATTACATGTCATACCATGTCATATGGTATCACACGTCTTTGATGTGGATGATTACATGGCCGGCACTGCAGGTGCCGTAGTTCCCGGGCCTGGTTAACGCCGGGATATTTATGACAGGAAGCGTGGAATGCGGCCCTGTCCCGCGGTCCCAAACCACATGGACCTCCATAGCATCATCTTACCATCATCCTCATCTCCATCATCATGCATAATAAAAACTGCCGCAGCTTCCGAGCCCCCCCCCCCCCCCCCCACACACACACACACACACACACACACACGCACGCACGCACGCACGCACGCACTAACGTTTTGATAAAAAGAATGGAACCAAACTCCATTTGTGAAAAATGACACAAATTTTCAAGCTGTAGTAAATGGTGTTCTTCGTGAGACAGATCTATGCAACAATTAACATGTTGTGACATCGCTCAGCCGAGTTTATGAACATCCTTCATTATTCATGACATGACTGACCGTAAACTGTCAACTGACACACAGAGTACATCACAGGTTAAAGTTACAAGCAATATAAAATATCACACAACCAGATTTTAACTCTTTGACGATGAAGCACAATTTCTAACACACGATTTCCTATAGGAAATCGTGTGTTAGAAATTGTGCTTCGTCGTCAAAGAGTTAAAAGTCATCACTTGCAATGCCATTCCAAGCCATCTGTCTTTACTAAGCCTATTTCAATGCTTATTGCAGATATTATTTCCATTCGCGTCTATTTGGCCAACCAAAGGCATGGAAAATGTTGCCTGATTTTGCCAGACTGTCCTGAGTATTAACTATAGGTACTGGGTGAGGTGGGTGTTTGGGAATTTAACATCCTTTAATTTCCACCACGTAAGGGTGATATCAAAGACGGGGCAACGAGAAAAAGGCCAGCACTAATATTTGGCTCCAGCCGGGACTCGAACTCACGACCCGAGTATTGAGAGTCCAACGCTCTACCAATCGGCTATCCCGGAAGCTCCCAACAAAAAGCTTTCCGAAGTGTGAAAAAAATTTACAATGCCGACCGTGCAAGCACAGGCAACTCTGTCACAGCTGCAAAGTTTTCAGCGCTTCGGGGACCCTTACAAAACCAGAGCACGATTTGGCCTTGACATTATTGGTCAGTGAGCGAGACACATCGCTGCAGTGTCTAGCGGACGTTGAGTGCTGCACGATCTTTCTCGCTCAGTGTCAAAACGCAAACAGAGCTGTGAAATCAGGCTGCCCTTGGCTTTTATTGGGGTTTCAGGGACGCTGAAAACACTGCAACTGTGACAGAGGCCCCGTTTACATCACAGAGCGCTCTGAGGGCGCCCCTAAAGAACACCGTATTGAGAGCGCTCCACGGCGTTTACATTACACAATCGAGGAAGGGGAGTTGAAATGTCACGTGCTCGAGTCTCGAGGAATGTGACATATTCAAGATGGCAGCGCCCAGAAAGCACGTGCTTTTGTATGCCTGGCAGAAAAAAAACAACAACAAAAAAAACGATCTTTGCTACGGTGACACAGGGCCCCACGTGACGTGACGAAAGCGCCCTAAGCTAGAGCGCCCTCAGACTACCCTCTGTAGGTAGTCTGAGAGCGGTGCGCTTTCGGGGCGGTTTGCCCAAGTGTAAACGCGACAGGGCGCTCTCAGAGCGCTCTCAGGGTGGTATTTTAAGCTAATGTAAACGGAGCCAGAGTTGACTGTGTTTGCACGGTCGACTCTGAAAATTTTGTTCACACTTCGGAAAGCTTTTCGTTGGGAGCTTAGATCTTTAACTATTGGTGTTACCAAAATCATCACCATCAGTGGCAAAAGCGCAAAGACACAAACCTTCCTTGAAGTAAACTCTTTACCCCGCTCTCTTTAGACAGAGGAGCCTGTGTTCTAGGGTTTGTGATTCTTTTGGAGTTTGTCCAGTAGAAATTTGTGGTGCACTGGCATCAAACCCGATCCCTGTTTTCGACTAAAGTGTCGATATGCACATTTGATTCGGGGACATCCATGCTTCCGTGGAAACAGGGTGATGAAAATCTCGCATATTTCATCCGTTTTCTTCTCACACACTCTCACAAACTGAAACGCGACGTTTAGTGTGCAGCTCGTATTTCACGATTCCCATGCCCGTTCTCTGGTTTCGTTCTGATGATATCCTGCAGTCCATTGGGCTCTCCACCAATGGGAACCCAGTCCGGTAGATAATAATCCACTTTGCTAAATCCTTTCGATATCTCACTCTCCGGTGTTGGAAATCCGTTATAATACACCACGTGACCACCTGACAAGTACGCTGCCCACCAACCGAATGTACCGACAGTCATAATCACGTGATCACACAAAGTAAGGAAGCCCAGATGAACTATTGCTGGGGCCAAATCCACGACCGATACCCCCTTTTGTTTCAGCTCTCTCGTGCACCAATCAGGATCGTCGCTGACGATGAAAAACTTGGAATGGTCCCCAAATCTGGACCGCATGTGGTTCAGAGCGTTTTTCACATACGAGAGAGGCGCTGTTCTGTAACCTAACTGTTTCGTGCTTTTGCTCATCATGTCGGATCTGCGCACGTGTACACCAATTTTGGTGACGTTCTTCGCAAGAGTTCCGCAGTAACGGTCGAAGAATGATCTCACCTCTTTGTACACACGTGGTCGGAAAACAAACGCTTTCCTGACATCGGTGGACACTTCTGAAAAGTACTTCCACGACTGGAAAAATCCCACAAGTTTCAGATCCTCCTCAGGCAGAGAGTCGAAGAAGTAATCTTTGCTAGCGTAGAATTTCTCCTTCAGTCTCCTCCAGTGGAATGTCGATCGATCCTCCACGTTCACGCCCAGAAAATAACGAGCGACATCGCTGGACGATGACACAAAACTGGACCTGTTATTCGTTCGAGCTATCCCGAGCAGCGACGCGTACTGAAACATCTGATTACCCAGCCTGCCTTGCGGCGGTATGGTAAGATAATACTTGCCCTCTGACCTTTCTTCCTCGTCTGCTTCTTGAGACATTTCTGGATCTTTTCCAACAGGGAGTTTAAAGACCGGCACTGGGCCTCGGTAAATTTCCATATTTCGGCCTCGGTGGTCGTTCACGGGTTTGTGACGTAAAAGTGATGACGTCAAAATGACACACACGAAAATCGTCACAGCTATCGTCAGCACGCTTGGGGTCAGCACGCCTTTGAGGTAATGCAGGTAGAGAGGTCTGGAAGAGCACAGAATCCGCATTTTGCCTGTACACTCGCTAAGATCCCTGGAATATTTGGATTTCTAGTATTAAACATCTAAACATCTACGTCGACAAAAAAGGGACAAGTGTGAACTGCTCAAAACTCACAAGTCAAACACGTTTGAGCATGGATGATTATTTTGAACACTAGTGCAAAATTAGAACCTTTTCCGTGCCGTCGTTGCTAAGCTACGAACCTAAATGTTCAGCTACTGCTCGCTCGGGTCAAACACAGGAGGCGGGGGCCCGCTTGGTCGGGATGTCTGTGGCACGAGGCGCTACAGCGGTGTGCTCAACGCGTTGGAGTCAAAGTTTGGGAAGACTGTAGAAATCAACTGGGGTCGATGGCAACATTACAAGTTTACAGAACTTTAAAAATAGACTAAGGAAAGGCAGCTTTCTCTTCACTTTTATGTTCGTTTGATTTATGGTTGATATCTTATGTCCGGTAGCTGAAGAGTGTGAGTTCAAACCTTCCTTGGGCGCTTTTCATTTCTATCATATTCCTGTAGTTCTGTAGCTGTTGTTTTGGAAGTTGCTGTGCAGTTCGCAGAAGCTATGTGGCGTATACTGAAGGTCGCCATTCTGAAATAAATCGAAATAAGATGATAGAATGAGTCACATAAACCGAAGCATAAAAATAATCAAATCAGAATCAAAATCAAATCAATCAAATCAAAACATCTTTATTGTCCAGTTTAAAAACAAACCGCAAAATTTCTGGTGCCCGCTCTGCACAGTATAATTTTTTTTTTATTAATAAGGTTAAGAGTATCACAACATACACGTATACGCTTAGTAATTCCGAAAAAAAGGGCTAAATAATGATATTAATATTAACAGTAGAATGACTAAAAATAAGAATACATTCAGTTTAAAAACCGGATTACACACACACACACACACACACACACACACACACACACACACACACACACACACACACACACACACACACACACACAGAGTGCACAAATAAATAAATCGAAACAAACGAAGCGGGAAATGATGAAAGCGCTCTCTCTCTCTCTCTCTCTCTCTCTCTCTCTCTCTGTGTGTGTGTGTGTGTGTGTGTGTGTGTGTGTGTGTGTGTGTGTGTGTGTGTGTGTGTGCAAAGTTCCATGTTCTACTTTTAAGTATGTTCGAACGTTGATTTAGTTTAACGGCAAGTTTGAAAATTGGTCACAAGACCAAAACTTCCACCGTTTTCAAGTAAAATTATTTCAATTTCAATTTCTCTCTCTCTCTCTCTCTCTCTCTCTCTCTCTCTCTCTCTGTGTCTCTCTCTCTCTCTTAACAGCTGCATTGATTCTCGCAAATAAATTATAGCGGTACATGACTGGAATTCATCCTGATATTCGCCCATTTCAAGTCTGGAATTCAATGCAAAAATCAATGCAGCAGAGATAGCGTCCGGGGGTCAGTCTTTTCGTTGCCACACACACACACACACACACACACACACACACACACACACACACACACACACACACACACACAGACACAGAATTAATGAATTTTACGATGGCAAAAGTTTAAGCACAAGTGCTTGTAAAAGACAGAACAGCTAACTTTATTACATTGTAGGGACAAAGTAAACAATACTGGAGCACGCAGTAACACAAAGTGTAGTGAGACAGACAGCGAGAGAGTGAGAGAGGGAGGGAGAAAGACAGAAAGAAACAGAGAGCCGCCCCCCCCCCCCCCCCACACACACACACACATACTCCGCTTCTCGACCCCCACCCCCCACCCCACACCACCACCACCACCACAACCACTACCACCACCAAAACCACCACCCCCAACCCTCACCGAGTGGAAGAGATAGACAGTAGACAGACACAATCAATGATACTGTATTTTATAGCAACAAAGGTTTGGCACAGCCAATCAGTGACAATGCTGTTTTAATATATATGTGCTTTTGGTAACTATGACAGAAATTGTGGTAAATGAAAAGGGGAAAAAGAGCACATACTACTTTGACCACTAAAACAATAACAGACATACAGACACGCACACAGAAACACAACGCACATACGCGTACGCACAGAACGAAACAGCCGACACTGAGAGGGACAAGAAAAAGGCTACGTGATAGTATTAGCTTCCGGGGCATGCAGTAAGAACTCGGCTAAATACAGTATAAAATCTTTGCCCCTTTTAAAATGTGTGTGCATAGTAAAATATGGCAATCTGGTGCTTTTTGTTGGCTTTGTAAACAAGTTTCATGCCAGGTAATAGTAAAATTAGGGAAAAATGAGGCTGGCTTGTGGACTATTTGTATTCATGCGCGGCTGGCACAGGAGCCAGCAGACGACCGTGGAATGAGGGGGTATGTGGTCGCTGCCAACATTGCCAAAAAACGGAATATTGGAATTTGTTTAAATTTCCTCTACGCATGAGTCTATGGCTGCCTGATTTTTGTGAATTTTTTGGTGAATTTTAAAGCATTTCTAGGGTGTCATCTGCAGCGTTATGTGTAAGAGGAATATATAGCGTTTTCCTCCAGATTTGCATCTGTATCACGTAGCCAAAGAGAGGGAGAGGGAGAGAGAACTCGGTTCAATACTCACCCAAAGCTCAGATCACCAGGGTCAATACGGAATGCTCTCCCCTTTGCCAACTCTTACGCCCTCAGTTTGGCCCCGGGTCACATCTCCTCTCAAAGCAATTGGCGGGCTGTGAAAGGGATATTTACAGAACGCTTTAGTTGTGATAGCTCTCTTGCCTTTCAGCATCCCACTTACAAACCAGTGGCATGGCACATGAAAGGGAGAAATAGTGCACACTAAACTGAGCAGTAAATTTGGAATTTAAGAGGTGTAAATGGATTATGTAATCAACAATATATTTATCAAACATTTGATAAGTAATTATAATAATAAGAATAAGAAGAAGAAAAACAAGCGCATTAATATAATAATAATGATAATAATAATAATAATAAAGGGTATTTAAGGCCTCCCTCCTGCAGGAGCTCAGGGCGCCTTAACAGTCAACACGCACTCACTCACACAGAAACAGAACCGACACACGCAACATTCCTCCACACATACATTTAACTACAAGCACATAATTTGCAGCAGCATACACGGTCTCCGCTGCCCCCAGCACACACACACACACACACACACACACACACACACACACACACACACACACACACACACACACAGAGCGAGATGATGCATTGTGGGAACAGCTATTGGTTAGGGGCAGTAAAGAGGTGGGTTTTCAGATTTTGCTTGAAGGATGGTTTTGTGTCTGCATATCTGATTGATGCTGGGAGATCATTCCAGCAAGTCGGACCCTGGTATGAAAAACTACGCTAACCAAAGGTGTATGTTCTAACTTGAGGGATACGGAGTTTCCGAGTGTCGGCAGGGCTTTGTCCCAAATACTTGGCTCAAAGCGCCGCGAGTGAAACCCAACAAGCACGCTCACGCGAATCACACGCATTCTCTCACACACTGGACATGAACACATTACATGTACAATCACGTGGTGCGAAGGGCCAGCTCAGCAATTTAAGTTTCGGAAATATGTTTTAGAATTGCATTCATTTTTATTAATTTCGTGGGCTGAACATTTTCCGTCAGTCTGTCCCAAGCATGTGTGTGTGTGTGTGTGTGTGTGTGTGTGTGTGTGTGTGTGTGTGTGTGTGTGTGTGTGTGTGTGACTCTGTGTGTGTGTGTGTGTGTGTGTGTGTGTGTGTGTGTGTGTGTGTGTGTGTGTGTGTGTGTGTGTGTGTGTGTGTGTGAAGGGAGAGGAGGTGGAGGGGAGGCGATGTAGAAGCTGTGGACTGTTTAAAGATGGGACATGTCTTGTATCTCGTTTAAACCAAAAGAGATTTTTTAACTTATGAATATTTACATCCTGTTTTAACTTGAAAATGTTTATATTTTTAAAGGACCTGGTTGAAAGGGACTTTGGTTACCCGCGAAATAGTCTTTGTTGCTTCCACTGACGGTGTAAAGCCACAACTAACTAACTAACTATGAGAGCTGCGGGCCGTTGAACTTGAATTCCCCCGGTTAGCACACGTCGCTGTATCACGCTCGAAACAGTCTATTTTAGTAATAAGTAGAGCTCTTAATGCAATACACTGAAGACGTCTGGCCGCGCCAACTTGAAACGAGGCGACCTGAAGCCCTCCTCGTAAAAGAGTGACAGCACAACTTTAACAGCTGCCTTGCTTATCGCTTTACATTCAGCCTCCTATACTACATGCTCAGTCAAACGCAAGGAATAGGGAAGTGGACGCTGCAAGGGAGAGAACTGTGCCTGCATGTATGGGAAGAGTGATCTCTAGATCTTGCAGTAACTGCACAGGGGAAAAAAATGATAGGAGAGCGTTTCTCTCAGTTTCCTTTCGTTTGCTTCCTTCCCTTCCCCCCCCCTCCCCTTCCTATTATTTTTTCTGTGTGTTTCTGACTGCAGTTTTGAAGGTGAGGACCGAATCTATATGAGTTATGTTTTTCGGGAGAGTGTTCTAAGGGGGGAGGGAGGGGGGGGTCCTTGGAACGTCATAGGAATGTGTCTTGGTGTGAGTGATTTGTGGATGCGCAATGAGTTGTCTGCCAAGAATCGCGCTATAGAAATGTGATATTATTATTATTATTATTATTTGTTGTTGTTGTTGTTGATTCACTCACAACAGTCACACTCCATACACACAACACATAAAACACTACATCAAATGACGTAATAAACAGTTCAAGATTAAAATATATAGCAGCTTAAGATACATTACGCACCCGCATACACCCACACACGCACACTCGACACACTCCCAGACATGAGCATAGATTACAAAAGGAGCACACACACACACACACACACACACACACACACACACACACACACATTATAATGTGTTCATGTCCAGTGTGTGAGAGAATGTGTGTGATTCGCGTGAGCGTGCGTGTTGGGTTCAGCCGCTCGCGGCGCTTTGAGCCATATATTAGGGATAAAGCGCCTATATCAATGTGCTTATTGTAAGGGACTCCACACGAGCACAGTAAGGTAACCAGCTGTTGCAGACAATGTCGCCAGACCCACTGTTGTCAAACATACCCAAAAAGTCCCCCCCCCCCCCCCTCCCCCTCCCCTCCACACACACACACACACACACACACACACACACACACACACACACTATTGTCAAACAGACCAAAAAAGTCCACACACACACACACACACACACACACACACACACACACACACACACACACTATTGTCAAACAGACCAAAAAAGTCCCCCCCCCCACACACACACACACACACACACACCCTCCCCCTCCCCTCCACACACACACACACACACACACACACACACACACACACACTATTGTCAAACTGACCAAAAAAGTCCCCCCTCCTCCCCATACACACACACACCCTCCCCCTCCCCTCCACACACACACACACACACACACACACACACACACACACACACACACACACACACACACACACAGAACAGACAATTAAATGTTTAACCTCTACATTAAAAAAAAACAAAAAAACTCACAGTTACATGAAATCCAGCGCCAGCGTCACAAATTCTCGAAACTCGAGACCAGGAAATGTCCATGGCCGCTGACACTTGGCTTCTCGAAAGATGTGTCGCACAGCCGTCTGCAATTCCCTGCGTTTTGTGCCAAGTCTGTCCTCTTACCGAAATCCCCCAGTGCCTGCGCGGCCAGAACTGTTTCCATGGAAACACGGTTCCTGTGAGAGTGTGGAGGGGGCGGGGGAGAGAGAGGTTGGGATAGGGGGGGAGGGGACGATCTGGCCGCCAGAGGCACGGTCTTTTGGATCGATAGTTTGCGCGTGCTCGCGTGAGAGGATGCCATG
>JACVVK020000119.1:1197500-1200000 GCA_018292915.2 Batillaria attramentaria | reverse complement strand
ACCGACTGGAGCAGCAGAAGTGAATTACATCATTCAAGCCAAGTTCTCAAGTGAATCTCTTATATCTGAACAGTTTAGCCAACTGCTATCGTTACAAATCACAGCTGCAATAAGTGCAAGTGCTCACAACGTATTTACACAAAGGCTATATTTACAAAAAGGCTATTCATGATGTTCACAAGTATATCTACAGGAACTTGAGAAGACGAGCATCTGAAGAAGAAGAAGAAGAGAGGCTGAGAGAGAGAGCGCAGCACAACCCTAATCCCAGACTCAACATAGAAACCGCTGTCCTATGTCCAAAGCCCTAGTGAACTACACACAGTCTAGAAAAACTGACTTGAAACACTATAAACACTATCACAGGGCTCAGTGCCTAGAAAGAAAGACACAAGAAGGAACTACATGCATAGAAGGAAAATCAGATAATCACAGGCATTACTGAAAATGTTCAAATACAACTATCACTGCCTATACAAAACTCAGCATACACATACCTGGAGCAACAGATGTGAGTTACATCATTCAAGCCAAGTTCTCAAGTGAATGTGGCTCGCTTGAGAATCTCTAACTACAAAGTACATCTTACTCTGATTGGTCAGCCAGTTGTTTATGGTCTGCAGCACACTGGTATGGTATGGTATGGTATGGTAGACTTCTCCTCGGTGCACGTATCCATCTCTAATGAGATGCTCTAGGCGCCGCAAGGCTGGAGGACGAAGTAGGGAAAGCCTGCTGCCGCTAGGCGCTACTTTGTGTGCAAACCTCCATCCTGCTATTCACTCTGGTGCGTGCGACAGTATTTCTGTTTTACCACGCCACCGGCCACAGCCTACTCTTCTTCGAAAGATGAACGTGGGATTTTTAGCGTGCACACTTGATATTTGTGCGTGCGTGTGTACACGAAGGCGAGACAGGCAGCGCAAACGAGTCTGCACATGGATTTGACTCGATATGGTATGAAAAAATCCAACCATATTCCTGCCCACCACACTGAGCTATCACTCACCCACACAAGCACTAGTTTACACACACACACACACACACACACACACACACACACACACACACACACACACACACACACACACACACGTGTACTGGCCCACACGCAGACACGCACCCAGATATTCACACAGGCAGGCAGGCAGGCAAGAGCGCACAGGCGCGCGCGCACACACACACACACACACACACACACACACACACACACACACACACACACACACACACACTACATTTCTAAAAACAACAAAAATAGGAACCACACAGTACAGCACAACCAGCGAGACAATTGGATGCTCAGTCGCTGGGAAAGAAGGTGCGGAAAAGATGGGTCTTGAGACGGTATACGTGTATTGTTTCAGATGCTATATTGTGTCCCAGGTGATTCTGATGTACGGATTAAGCGTGTTTGACTGTATTGTTTCACATGCTATATTGTGTCCCAGGTGATTCTGATGTACGGCTTAAGCGTGTTTGACTGTATTGTTTCACGTGCTATATTGTGTATCAGGTGATTCTGATGTACGGATTAAGCGTGTTTGACTGTATTGTTTCACATGCTATACTGTGTCCCAGGTGATTCTGATGTACGGATTAAGCGTGTTTGACTGTATTGTTTCACATGCTATATTGTGTCCCAGGTGATTCTGATGTACGGCTTAAGCGTGTTTGACTGTATTGTTTCACATGCTATACTGTGTCCCAGGTGATTCTGATGTACGGCTTAAGCGTGTTTGACTGTATTGTTTCACATGCTATACTGTGTCCCAGGTGATTCTGATGTACGGCTTAAGCGTGTTTGACTGTATTGTTTCACATGCTATATTGTGTCCCAGGTGAATCTGATGTACGGCTTAAGCGTGTTTGACTGTATTCTTTCAGATGCTATACTCTGTCTCAGGTGATTCTGATGTACGGCTTAAGCGTGTTTGACTGTATTGTTTCACATGCTATACTGTGTCCCAGGTGATTCTGATGTACGGATTAAGCGTGTTTGACTGTATTGTTTCACGTGCTATATTGTGTATCAGGTGATTCTGATGTACGGATTAAGCGTGTTTGACTGTATTGTTTCACGTGCTATATTGTGTCCCAGGTGATTCTGATGTACGGATTAAGCGTGTTTGACTGTATTGTTTCACATGCTATACTGTGTCCCAGGTGATTCTGATGTACGGATTAAGCGTGTTTGACTGTATTGTTTCACGTGCTATATTGTGTCCCAGGTGATTCTGATGTACGGATTAAGCGTGTTTGACTGTATTGTTTCACGTGCTATATTGTGTCCCAGGTGATTCTGATGTACGGATTAAGCGCATTCCATGAAAATTTTCCACAGTGTTGGCGTACATAGGCCTGACTGTGACAAACATATTGAGACTTTAACTCTTAAGAGCCCGAGTCCGCTACATGATAAGACTTGTTGAAAAGAACAAGCCACTACACACCAGTCAAATCCACTTCAAGCCACTATCACGCAAGGGGAGGGCCTTCC
>JACVVK020000119.1:1175000-1190000 GCA_018292915.2 Batillaria attramentaria | reverse complement strand
CTGGAAGCCAAATAAAATATCATATTAAAATGAAGCAGGGGTGCAAGAATAACTTCAGGATAACCATGTAATGTTGTTGGTCCCATGAGAGGACGGACACTCTACGACCAGAAATAAAAATTTAATAGAGACTGGGTGGAGCTGCAGTAATAAAAAGAAAGAAAGAAAGAAAAAAAACCAACTCCCAAACTTTAAGAAAGAGACTACGTATATTACAATATATATCCAGTGACGCACGTTTTCACGTCAGAAGCTGTCCTCTGTATATTCCAGATAACGTTACACAAAATCCGATTACGTTCTCTCGTGCCGGCTGGAGAGAAATCAGATAAAGCCGCTATGTTCATTACGCCGCTAAGACAGACAACTGCCGCTCTAACTTTGTTTGACAGGTAGAAGGATGTTGCATTTGACCATTGCGACCGCTTTCGTGATATTGTGGCTTCTAATACGGGAGAAACACAACCTTCTGAATAGACTGGGACACGACAAAGCTGCTAAAAATAGCCACCAATCACGCTGGTCCCAACCAAATGACGTCGTCTGCTCAGTACGAGGTTCACTTCTAGAACAAGGCATGAGTCAAGACTCATCACAATGGTCTCAGATGCTATATCGTGACCGAAATGACTGATTCTGATACATAGAGTCAGCACATCCGATGACAAGTTTTCCTCACGCTGTTGTACGCCCGCCACACGTCAACAAACGTCAGTGTCTAGAACCGAAAGAACAGATGTGATGAAAATGCTCTTGATTCCGGTTTTCGCTATCTACGAGTGTACTCTCACTTTTTACTGTAGCGTGCGCGACTGTCTATTTATCGGTCAGTCCGTTCTGCATTTCAGAGTTCGTTACGGAGCGGTCAGTGAGAGTGTGAGTATATTGAACGCTTCTTTCCACCAAACATTTTTTATTTTTATTTTACTGCATTTTTCTACCCCGTGGTATTCTTGAAGATTCAGTCCAATTATTTGTTTCTCCGTCCGTTATGCAGTTCTTTTTGTAACACTTGTACATTCAAACGGTACCCCTCTTTTGCCATGGTTCATTGTGAACACTGAAATGAAAGACAGGAATACTACTACTACACACACACACACACACACACACACACACACACACACACACACACACACACATCCCCTCCCCTGGCAGCTGATAAATTCCACCGCAAACAAACCGTGACGACCGGCGGGCTGAACTTCACCAACCCGGCTTCCGGTCGTACTACTACTGGTAGCCATTGGCTCCGCCTTCCTAGCGAGACTGCCAGTGATGAACAGGCGTGGCCTTTTCAAATTCGATTCGGCTGACCATAATTTTTTTTTTTTCCTAGAAAAACTGATTTTCCTACTTTTTATGAGTGGGAACCTGTGCAAAATGCTTCCACATCAAGCGATTGAGGATGATTTGGTCTCAAAGTGTGCAAGTTTTGTGGTGAAAATCTTGAAGTGTGACCTCAATTGTGGCACGCAGTGCAGACAGACCTCAGACACAGTCTGCGCAGAAACAGATTTAGACACGCCCATGTTTACATAGTGACTGACATTTCTCTTTAAACAGAAAATTATTTACGGATGTCTTAGCTGGGCAGTATTAATGCAACATTGCAGGGGGTAGGTGGGTGTTTAGGAGTTTAACGTATGCAACATAGCACAGACTTTCAAAACTGTACAAAACTTTGAGGCAATAATGAATAATCACTACTTTTTACTACAAAACCTATTCAGCATTGCTAGTCATTCTCATAGAAACAGACAACAGATGCATTTCAGAGTGAAACAGGTGTCAATAAATGTCTTTCAATGCGTCTACGGAGAATGCATAGTTTCAACAATTTCACCGTTAATACGTTTATGTAGGAAACTAACGTTTGCATTGAGAACGTAACTGACAACCCCTTTCACTCAAGGCATATTCATATTTTAATATGAACAATTTTTTCAAACTTAACGATTTCTGAGCTGTATCTCGATCCATGTTTCTTGACACTAACCTAACAAAATGACACCATTTTCGCAGAAATCACGGTCGAAATAATGATTAAAATGAGAGTGGAAAACAAGACCATAAATTCAGCTTGTCTACTAAGGTATGATTCAAAAGGTTTAAAAGTAGACCAAACTAAGAGGTGTCAAAAAAGAAAAGTTGTTCAATATTTCTACAAATACACACATTCGTAAATATGAAACCAAAACATTTTGTTTTTTTCTGTACAGTTGCTCTTTCCTCCAAATGGCCTGTCAGTTCCTTTGGAAATTCCCGTGTACCCGTGTGTGTGTGTGTGTGTGTGTGTGTGTGTGTGTGTGTGTGTGGTCTAGCGGTTAAGACTTCGTCACCGATGCGAGAGGTCAGGTTAGGGCAAAGAAGTTCTAGTATGTGTAGTATGTGGCACCCTTCTCCCCGGGTACTCCGGGTTTCTTTCCCATCTGCATTGAAAATGTTCAGCCCACAAGGTTGGGTTTTGTTGCTGTTGGTTTTTTTTATGCAGTTCTAAATTCTCAAACTTAAACTGCTGAGCTGACCCTTCGCACCAGGTGATTGTTCACGATTATGTGAGAGAATGCGTGTGATTCACGTGAGCGTCCGTTTTGGGTTAAGATCGCGGCCAATTCAAGAAACTGGGTAAAGCGCCTTCACAATACGCACTGATGATGATGATGATGATGATGATGAAAACGACGACCCTTCTCAGCTGGAGGAGTAGTCACTCCGTGTGTACAAGGAATACTGAAAACCTCATAATTATAGACTGATAGACGACCAGAGAGCCGTACTGTCGGAGGGGCCTGCTGACCTCCTGAAATCAGTTTTTCTCGTGTCCACAGCTTTCACAATGAAACGTCTGTCAAACGTGACAATACTCGTTCTCTGTGTCTTGGGATTTCCGACTGAGTATTGTGTTTCTGTCACAACAAGTTACGCGGTAAATGTTCACTACAACTCCACCGACCAAACAGGGGTGGGTTTCACGTCAACCCGTCAGCCTCATGCTGACGTCAGCACAAAGGACACAACAACAAGCAATGGACGAAATAGGCCTACTGACGTCTCCAACAAAAACAAAATGATGTCAACGGATTTAGCAGACGATAATGATGTCATCGCAGGAAATGGCGGAGACACAATGGATGCTTCAACAGAAACTGACATCCGTGAGAGAAAACGTCGCTCTTCAGTAAATGATGTCACGGCAGATATGACGTCTGATTTCTCAAAACGTAATTCACTTAGTCAGCTCACACGTCAGCCCAGAACTCACACAAACGGACTGACAACCAGTGCTACTGATGGAGACACCTGGAGTGAGAGCCCATCTGGTGTCTTTCACCTTCGCCTGGGAGTGTGTGCTGCGCGTGAAAGTCAACGTGGAGAAATTCTAGAAGTAACAAAGGACAGCGTGCTGGAAGCTAAGGGTGAACTGACGGAGTCGGGCTTGTTTAAATGTCAGTTCCGGGTCTCGGCGCCTAATGGAACTTACCTGTCGGCTGTCGTTGAACCTTTGCAGGTGCAGCAGGATATACGTGACAATGTCAGCATGGACCTCAATTTCACCATCACAGGCGTCGCATTCATGGGGTCGCTGTCCATTCTCTGGGAAGGATCGGACGTAACTAGCGTACACGGTGACAATAAACAGGCATTGTCTGACCAGTTTGTAGACGCGTTTGTTGTTTCATCCGCGTCGTCCGATCTGTTATTCTCATTACAGTCCTCGGGAGGCGTTCAGTACATCTACCTCATATGTCGCTTGCTAGTGACGTCATCACCAGCAGCGGAACTTCTTCCCTTCACGTTCACGTCAGCCAGAACCGGCTACATAACATCCTTTGCCTTCGACGGACGCACGCGACAAGCGCACAACACAAACGCTAAACTGACGATTTCGTTCTTTGGTGGAATGGATAAGTATGGTGGAATGGTCAGCTTTCCTCATTTTGATCTGCACAGAAGTCCATTCTGCAGAGAAGGGTTAACCCTACGAGCATATGACAGCGTTGACATCTTGTGGCCCAAGTGTGGAAATACAGACATTCTGCCGCAGCTGATCCGTAAATGGGTATACGTAAGCTTTACCTCAAGCCGGAAGGTCATCGGCGGTACAGGGTTTAAGATATTCTTCTCCCTTCACACGTTAGTTGAGATGCCTCAACACCTGGACACCGGCCTCTTCGACTGTTCCGTCCCTCACTACACCAGCTTCAGCCTGCACTTGGACTGTAACCTGGAGACTGAGTGTAGAGCGGGTGAAGATGAGAGGAACTGTCCCTACACCAGCGCCGCCTGTGGTCCGGGCTTCATCGAAGCTGACAACAAATGTTATCGTTACGTCACTGTCAGAAAGGAGATCACGTGGGATGACGCTTACCAACAGTGCAGGAGTTTTGGTGAGAGACTGGTCAGCCCGCGAACACCGAGTGAGTGGCAGACTCTCAGGGCGATACTGGAGCACGGTAAGAAAACGTCTCCTGTCTACGTGGGACTCGAGACGTCACTCCACAACATGACTGAACTCATGGGGGATTTGCTGATGTTGTCAAACTATACAGTGTCTGGTGACGAGGATGTGGCTGATCCAAACACGACTCTCCTGGGATGTGGCTACATTCCATCCATCTACAGAGACAGACTACAGGCTACAACTTGTCATTCCAAGATATACGCGTCCTTTTTGCTTTGTGAAAATAAAACACTTGAAGAAAAGAAAACCAATTTGCCCACCACAACACCAAAACATGACGTCACTGGTGACATTACCGGGAGTGAAATTTCTGACTCTGAACGGATGCACTTTGTCAACGTGACTGCGGCGGTAAAACATTATGAAGTGTTTGCCGGTGACAGATATGTGATGAAAGCAAACAACACAGAACTGAACAAAAGGTTTTTGTGTCTTGTAGTGTTGCAGTCACCACTACACAGTTTTCTATCTGTCGTTATTGAGGATTTCAGAATGGACAAGAGAGGCGACCTGAATGAGGATGTAAAAATTAAATCGCGTCTTTCAGTCTATGAAAACGAAATTCCAGAATATCGTTTTTCTCTTACTTATAAACAGAAGGTCTCAAAAGATTTTGTTGTTGCCGCTATGGAAAACAATATTAATATTTTGTTACACTCAGCTGGTGATCTGGAGTATTTATATGTTGGAGTACGTATTCTGGTCACAACAACATCCGACAAATGCATCCTGCGTCACGTCAAGACGTCACCTCGCTCAGGCTACATCATGAATGTTGCTTTCCATGGTCACATACTGTATCCACCCCCCATACACGCGACATTTATACCCGACATGTACGAGGGAACGGGAATCATGATCAGTTTTCCTCATCATAATCTCCGTTACCCCGACCGTCTCATGCTTGAGAAATGGGCCGTAGATAGAGATGATTTTATTCACGTTGAATATACGGCACCCCATTTTGTTTACGATGACATTGCACCCATGACATTCACAACCCCAATAGGAATGCAATTTGAAACGGTTGATTCACAATCTAAAACCGGCTTCAAGATGTTGTACTCCATTCAGCCGAGGTCTGAGATGCCTCAACAACTGGACACCGGTTTCTTCAACTGTTCCGTCCCTCACTACACCAGCTTCCGCCTGCACTTTGACTGTAACCTGGAGACTGAGTGTAGAGCGGGTGAAGATGAGAGGGACTGTCCCTACACCAGCGCCGCCTGTGGTCCGGGCTTCATTGATGCAGGGAACAAATGTTATCGTTACGTCACTGTCAGAAAGGAGATCACGTGGGAGGACGCTTACCAACAGTGCAGGAGTTTTGGTGAGAGACTGGTCAGCCCGCGAACACCGAGCGAGTGGCAGACTTTCAGGGCGATACTGGAGTTCGGCAAAAAAATGTGTAGTGTGTTTGTCGGGCTCAGATCATCTCCTTCACACATGGCCGCCATGTATAGAGATGTGTGGCAGTGGACAGACCAAACCATGGCGTATTACATTAATATTGTCGGACAGCTGTTTGGGTGTGCTTACATTCTTCCCGCCGAGAGGGATATGCTGCAATCTGTGGAGTGTGAATCTGCCATATACGTGTGTTTCCTTCTCTGTGAAAAAGACAAGGTGTTTAACAAAGCCTCTATAGTCCAGTTTTCTGGGCTTGATGAAGATAACATGGCTGGTTTTAGGAACCATGTTGCAGTAACTGTTTGCCCTGACGGTCACGTGACAAGGACGTTTCTGTCATGTGACACGAGCGCTCACTGTGGTGTTTCAAAGTCGCTGATGGCATGCCCAACACAACATTCTGGCGAAATACCAATGTTTGTCTGTGACAACGGCGTTCAAACACTGCACTACACGCTGGTCTGTGATCACAGACAAGACTGTGTGGATGGTTCTGACGAGACATTTTGTGAATTTGCCAGTTGTCCAGAGAAACAGTGCTGGAATGAACAGTGCGTGTCAGAAGATGAGTGGTGTGACGGCATACGACACTGTGCTGACGGTTCGGACGAATGGTGTCAGAGACCGATTTTACGGCCACGTGAAAGGCAGTCTGTGCCCCCACCGGCCGTAGTTCATCTGGACGGACGCGGAGGCTACAACATCAGCGCGTTAAACTCGGATGACCCTTGTCCTTTGTCACATTTCCGGTGTCCAGATGGTTACTGCCTTCCGGTGTACTTACGCTGTAACGGTGTGGGCGATTGTCTGGGTCGAGAGGATGAGGCGGACTGTGACAGCTACACGTGTCCCGGATTCTACCGCTGTCGCGCCTCCAGTGTGTGTGTGCACGCCGACCACGTGTGTGACGGCGTGTTCCAGTGTCCTCAGCAGGACGACGAGTTGCTGTGTGATCTGACCTGTCCCCAGGGCTGTGACTGCCAGGGTCTGGCGTGTCATTGTAATCAGACGTTTCCTGCCAGCTCCTACCCCCCACCTTCGTTACCTGGATGCGAGCACTTCCGGTATGACTCCTGACGACCTGACATCCAACGTTTACTTGGTGAGACTGAGTCTGTCAGCGTGTGGTCTGGTGACAGTACCCAACATGACCCTCCCAAACCTACGCTGGTTAGACCTGAGTGGTAACGTACTGACAAATATCAGTATGACCCTCCCCAACCTACGCTGGTTAGACCTGAGTGGTAACATATTGACAAACATCAATATGACCCTCCACAACCTACGCTGGTTAGACCTGAGCGGTAACATATTGACAAACATCAATATGACCCTCCACAACCTACGTTCGCTGGACATATCGAGCAGCATCAGCTTGACCCTCCCCAACCTACGCTATCTAGACCTGAGTGCTAACGAACTGACCAGCATCAACATGCAGACTTTTGTCGGCATGAGAAACCTGCACGTGCTTCGTCTTGCGGCCAACCCCTTGACGTCCTTGACAAACGGTGGAGCTGAGGAACTGCACGTGAATCTCCACACCTTGGACCTGTCTCAGACGGACCTCGACAGTTACAACGGACAAATTCTGGCCGATTTCCCGAACGTGACAAACCTCAACATGTCTCACTCTGCTCTTACCACCATCACTGTTGAGGGATTCAACTCCACGCCGGGTCTTGAGGTGCTGGATGTGAGACAATCTCCACTGGAAGAGTTTCCCCACCATTTGTTGCGACACTTGTTTTCCTTACACACTGTGTACGCCAGTAACTTCAAGCTGTGCTGCGCGGCGACACTACCGGAGAACTTTAACCCCAACAACTGTCACGCTCCAATGGACGAGATAGCCTCGTGTGACGACCTGCTCCGCTCCAACGCGTACCGCGGGTTTTTGTGGGTCATGGTGTCCATGGCCATTGTGGGGAATGCTGGGAGTTTTGCTGCACGGATCGTCCAGAAAGAAGCCGCCAAGACGGGATTCCACGTGTTCGTCACCAACCTGAGTGTGGCCGACTTCTTGATGGGCGTGTACTTGACCATCATAGGTGTTGCTGACCAGGTGTACCGCGGTATCTACCTGTGGAATGACGGTCTGTGGAAAGACAGTGTAGCGTGTAAGATGGCCGGCTTCCTGTCTCTGTTGTCCAGCGAGGTGTCGGCCTTCTTCATCTGCCTCATCACTCTCGACAGATTCCTCGTTCTCCATTTTCCTTTTAGCGTGCGTCACTTCCGTAAATGGTCCGCCTTGGTGGTGTCTACGGTTGCCTGGGCAACCGGCTTTGCTCTTGCCATTGCACCTTTGTTACCGATGACGTCAGAGTGGGAGTTCTACAGTCAGACTGGCATCTGTATTCCACTCCCTGTCACGCGAAAGGCGTTTGGAGGTCAGAGTTACGCTTTTGGACTCATGGTGGTGTTAAACTTTGTTCTCTTCATACTTATTGCCATAGGCCAGGTCCTCATTTTCTTGTCAGTGCGCAAGAACACCATCACGAGTAACCAAGACAACCAGGACGCCACTATCGCTCGCCGCCTGACCTCCATCGCCCTGTCCGACTTCCTGTGCTGGTTCCCTATCGGTTTGCTGGGACTGCTGGCCTCCAAAGGGACTCCAATCTCTAGCGAGGTCAACGTGGCCATGGTTATCTTCGTGCTGCCGCTCAACTCAGCACTGAACCCTTTCCTCTACACCTTCAACGTCATCATGGAGAAGAGAAGGAAGGCGGCAGAAGGTCGCTTGCTACAGCAGCTGAATCGACGACCTTTGAACCAAGTGAATGATGCAGGTCTTCCACGCAAGTTGTTCGGGTAACCCATGAGTGATCGGGGAAGTCACATCCTTGGTTAGGGATCCAAGCGAACAAACTTTTTGTTGGCTACATCTTTTGCGTGGTGGCTAAGCACAGGAAGACGTCAAGCTAATGTAAGAAAAATGGTAGCGTACATTAGCTGTACGATGATGTTTACTAGCTGAGCTTGATTGAAGTTAGAATGGGATCCCTTATGGCGCACGGCGATCCTCACCTTGCAGCGTTAGCGTTGGACATTTTCCACTGAGACACGCACGCACTGTAGCTTATAGGGGTAAAGTGTATATTTTCATGGAGCCTTATTCAGCGTCAGTTGTGTCCTATCATCATATAAATATTGGTCCAACCACCACAGAGATATTAATGTGTTTATTTTTTCCTATGGTTGAATCCGTGACCCTCGATTACAGGAGAGGGACATCCTGACTACCAATCAAGCGGACACTAAGAAGCAAGGAAACACAAACAGACGACCTGACGGAGATGCTGCAACTTACGCCCTGAAACCTGAACACCACA
Source organism: Batillaria attramentaria (assembly GCA_018292915.2). Classification (NCBI taxonomy): domain Eukaryota; kingdom Metazoa; phylum Mollusca; class Gastropoda; family Batillariidae; genus Batillaria; species Batillaria attramentaria. The sequence goes on along the minus strand of JACVVK020000119.1, from coordinate 1,180,790 downwards.
GCTGAATATCATTTCAACGTCTATAAGTGACTGGTATTGAAGCTGGTGTGGTACAGTTAAAAGTGAACCGCAAGTGATGGACGCCTTGGTCCAAGTACTTTATAGTTAACTAGCAGAGTACCCGGCTTCGCCCGGGTATACATGTACCAGTTTACTTGTTGTTACTCGTGTCAATTCACTTTAATGCTGTCGGTCTCATATTTCAAACACTATTTGTGGCAAAACTAAATTCAGAATTAATTTCCTAAAGGACGGCACGGGTCAACGTTTCGCCGGCTTTATGAAAGTTGAGGGGTTTCTGTCCCTTTTATGTCGCTTTTATTTGCTTAACTTGTAACCACTTCGCAGTCATTATCGTTTCCTTTTCTAGAATTAATTTCACCAAACTTGATAGACTAAGAATTTCTATCGCCTGTTGCACTCCGATGTACGTGTGATAAATTCACGATAAACCCTCATCCAAGGGGAGCAACCTAGTTGAATCACCCACTGGACATGAACACATCACAATCACGTGGTGCGAAGGGCGAGCTCAGCTATTTAAGTTTCGGAATTCAGATTTGCATTTGTTTTCGGTCGGTGGTCTAGTGATTAAGAGACTTGTCACCAATGTGAGAGGTCACGGGTTCGAGTCCCACTCGGGGAAAGGAATTTCTCCTTCTCGTATGTGGCACCGATCATTCGGGCCGATCGTCGGGGGTTCTCTACGGGAACTCCGGCTTCCTCCCCCCCTCTGCTTTGGAAATGTTCAGCCCACAACATTTGAAAAATAAATGCAGTTCTAAATCCCAAAACTTAAATAGCTGAGTTGACCCTTCGCACGCGTGATTGTAATGTGTTTATGTCCAGTGTGTGAGAGAATGCGTGTGATTCACGTGAGCGTGCGTGTTGGGTTCAGTTCGCGGCGCTTTGAGCGAATTCATGAAATCGGGTAAGGCACCTATACAATACTTATTATTATTATTTGAAATTTCGGCTGCTCTGACCAACAACAAATAGATAAATATTTTCATTTTTCCCCTCTTCGGGTAGCGATGACACACAAAAATCAAACAAACCGTGATCACATAATCATAGACAGAAAGATAGGACAAAAGATATGTGTACAACATATACATAATCTATACACAGGAAAGCGCAACCACCTATGAGACTTCTGACAGTCTGATGTGCAACAGCTTTCACACACACACACACACACACACACACACACACACGCGCGCGCGCGCGCACGCACACGCACGCGCACGCACGCACGCACGCACGCGCACACACACACGCACGCACGCACACACACACGCGCACGCACGCACGCACGCACACACACACACACACACACACTATACCGTCCTACTCGCTTTCAAAAACATTTACAAGAGCAAGGGCAACTTTGGGGGGGATTTTGATCCCAACAGTTTACAAAGATCGTGTGTCGATTTGAGTTTAAGGAAACAAAGTGGTATATGTACTTGTTGCGCTCATCTTAAAACGCCGGACATTCTAGAATGAAATGAAGTTCATCGCCTATTGCACGCATGTCACATTTTCTGCACAGTCGCTGTTCTCTGGGTATACACTCATATACAGTAAGCAGGAGTGAAAAGGTTAAAGTACCCGCAAAGACGTGTCGGCTGGTGCGACGTTGGCTGTGTTTGTTGGAGCGTGGCGGTAGAACCTTAAGTACCAGAATCCGCACAGGAGGAACCCCACTATCAGCAGCACTCCCGCTCCCAGGCTGCTGCCGAAGACGATTATCTCCGATTTTTCGTCCAACCAGTGGGGCAGCCAGCCTGTCACGATCATTATCATGAGTTTGTAGTTAAATGTATGTGTGGAGGCATGTTGTGTGCGTTTCTGGGTGAGTGAGTGTGTGTTGATTGTAAGGCGCCCTGAGCTCCTGCAAGAGGGAGGGCGTCCCTTAAATACCCATATTATTATTATTATTATCATCGTCGTCGTCGTCAACAACAACACCTCTATCGTTGTCGTCGCTATTACTATTGTCGTCACCACCATCGACACCGTCGCAATTATCGTCATCAACATCAACACTGTCATCGTAATCATTGTCATCATCATTGCGGTCGTAGGGCGTCGTCGTCAGCTCTGGGTGGCTACGTGGGTGCGTTCTGGGCGGATGGATATGGGTAGGTGTGGGTAGGTGGGTGCAAGGGTGGGTTTTACACCATGACCATACAGTATCACCACCCACTAAACACACACACACACACACACACACACACACACACACACACACACACACACAACACACACACACACAACACACACACTGGCTAAAGATTCTGGAGGGTGGGTGGATGTTGTTTGAGAGTTTAACGTCTTTTTCAGCCACGTAAGGGTGATATCAAAGATGGGGCAACAAAAGAAAGACGAACACCAGCACAGACTTTTGCCCGAACCGGGATTCGAACTCACGACCCAAGCATTGAAAGTTTCAACACTCTACCATTCGGCTATCACGGCTGCCCCTGAAAGATTCTGGAATTTCATCTTCGATCAACAAGTGGTTTTGTAGAGATCCAAAATGTATAGTCTGGAAAGTTACAACAACAACAACAACAACAACAACTCCACATCATCATGTTGACAAGAAGAATACGTAGGTTGCACATATATAGCGACCATACGCCCATTTGACGTTGAATACTTTGGACATTCGCTCACTCTGCTTACTTACAAGACTCGGTGTTACAGGATGTGGTGTCCGTGGAGGGCCCCGAACCACACACCGGTGACGCGGCTAAGCCGCGAATCCAACCGGCTGTCGATCGCAGTGACTGTTTTAGGCCGGAAAAGCGCGACACACATGCGGTGATGTGCAAGAATGCTGCCAGGAAAGCTAAGAACTGAAATGAATTTGATCATATTGTTATATGCACATATCAGTAAGACTTTCATCTTCCCACCCAAAGCGATTTTATATCGAAAAATTTTATTCATGTAAGGACACGAGTCATATTTGTTCGACTGCAATGAGACTCGGGAGCTATTTTGCAGTTTAACACGAAGCTGACAAAAAATACCACGTTAATTCCAGTAGTTTCAAAACAGACACGTATCCGTGATGTCTTTGTGACTTGCATGCCAATTGTTGTGACGTAGGATGCTTTAGTGTTTTCGCAATTTAAGAAAATATCAGAGCAGTGCGAAATCCTCGGCTAAGAACCGGCCAACCGTCTGTTTGATACAGGCTGGTTCTTAGCCGGGGCGAGTGCTGGTTCATAGCCACAAAATATTCACTACCAATTTTCTTTCTCGAACTGCGCTCGATCTAAGCCACAAATTGCACTAATCTTCTAGGTGTGGCCGCAAGACATATTATAAAACTGGGACGTTTTCATAAACGTGACTTTCCTTTCTGTAATTTTATATTATCGCGAATGAAAGTGAATTTTCTACAGAAAACGAGACTAAATTGCTTCCAACGTGAGTGTACGCGCAAGTAGCACCACAAAAAACCACTTAAGAGTTGAACAGAGACCTTCTGCGACAAGACATGCCAACCTCAGATCGAGACAAGCTTTCACAAGTACAGCGCAGATGATTTTCTGAGAGAAGTCGCGTGCGGCCAAGCAACGCTAGCGCTTAGACGCCGCAAGCCGGTCAGAATCGGGATAGCCGCGTCACCGGTGTGAACCACATGCGTCTTCGTTACCGTAGTAACAGGTGCGGATCCGGATCTTGGTTCCGTCACCGCAGGTGGCGCTGCACGACCCCCATGTGTCCCACTCACTCCAGGCTGTAATAAAGTAAAATGTCATCATCATGACCATAATCATCATCGTCATCGTCGTCATTGTCGTCGTCATCGTCATTGTCATTGTCGACATTGTCATCGTCGTCGTCGTCATCATCATCATCGTTGTCATCGTCGTCGTCGTCGTCATTGTCCGTCGTCGTCATTGTCATGGACATCGTCATCGTTGTCGGGCGGCGGCGGCGTCATCATCATCACCATCACCATCATCGTCGTCATCATCACCATCGTCGTCGTCATCGTCGTCATGAGCTCTGTGTGGATGGGTGGATGGGTGGGGTTGGTGTGGGTATAGGTTCTTGAGAAGCTGGGTTCACACCATCACCATGCAGTTTCGTCAGCCGGCCACTAATGAATAAACTGGCGAAAGATTCTGGAGGGTGGGTGGGTGTTTGAAAGTAGCACGTCCTTTTCACCACGTATGACGGGGCAACGAGACAACGGGCCAGCACAAAATTTGACCCCCTCCGGGATTCGAACTCACGACCCGGACATTGAAAGTTTCAAACACTCTAGCATTCGGCTATCACGGCTGCCCCCCCCCCCCCCCTCCCCGAAAGACTCTGGAATTTCTTCGATCTTCGATCACAGGGCGGTTTTATGGAGATCCAAACTTTGTAGTCTGGAAAGTTACAAATAAACAAAATCTCCAAATCGACATGTTGCGGAGAAGAATACATAGACTGCACATATATACATAGCGACTATACGCCCATTTGACGCCGTTCACTTTGGACACTCGCACACTCAGCTCACTTGGACAAGACACGGTGTTACAGGATGTAGTTTCCGTGGACGACCCCGAACCACATCCACACCCGTTACCGCTCTCACACTCCGACTCACAGGTCCGGGACCGGGTCTTGGTTCCGTTGTAGCAGGTGGCGCTGCACGACCCCCATGTGCCCCAGTCACTCCAGGCACCGTGCGCTTGTAATAGAGTGACTCATCATCATCATCAGCAGCATCATCATCGTCGTCGTCGTCGTCGTCGTCGTCATCGTTGTCGTCGTCATAGTCGACATTGTCGTCGTCGTCATCGTCGACTTCGTCGTCGTCGTCGTCTTCGTCATCGTCGACATCGTCGTCGTCGTCGTCGTCGAAATCGTCGTCGTCGTAATCGTCTTCGTCGTCGTTGTAATCGTCATCATCATCATCATTGTCGTCGTAATCGTCATCGTTATCGTTCAGGTTATTCCCGTTGTCATTGTGATCGTCTTTGTCTCGTCGTTGTTATCATCAATGCGTTGCAGTGAACATCAGTATTTTGTCGTCGTCGTCGTCGTCGTGATCGTAATCGTCGTCGTCGTCATCATCATCAGTGTCGTCTTTATCGTCATCGTTATCGTTGCCGTCATCGTCCAGATTATTCCTGCTGTCATTTTGATCGTCTTTGTCTCATCGCTTCATCATCACAATGCGTTAGAATGAACATCAGTATTTTGTCTGTAAAATTTCGCCAGCGACCTGGTACCGTTAAATTCTCAGTTGAAATTATTGTTAAAATATGAAAGACAAAATTAATGAGGATAAAGAAATTAAGGGTCAAAATGGGTAGGAACAAAGGAAGGAACCGCAAAAAAGGGAGAAGAAAAAAATAAAATGAAAACAATGAAAAAAAAAGACAAAAATGACAAAAGAATGAAAATAAAACCTTCCGAAGATGGTTGTTAAAGGACCCCTTTCTGAAAACCACTTTTGAAAAACATAAAAAAAGGCAGGGGATAAAAAAAAAAAAGGCTGCCAGCAGAGCCTATTTCAGTGCTAGCAATATTGACGGTGTCGGGGGGGTGGGGATTTTTTTCTCTCACCATTTTTCAAGCACAAAATGTGCAGTACCAGCAGAATCTTCCAAACGTTGCGGTTGATCATACCTGGTTCCATGGTTCCTTCAACACTAGTCCGTCAGGAGAAAAAGAGGGTTTTACGTTCATGTGTAGTGATTCTGAAACTGTCAAACAACAAACAACAAGTGTTTTATGTTCATGTGTGAGTGATTCTGAAACAGTCAA
>JACVVK020000119.1:1167500-1172500 GCA_018292915.2 Batillaria attramentaria | reverse complement strand
GTTGTTCTTGTTGTTGGTTTTTGTTGGTTTTTGTTTGTTGTTGTTGCTGCTGCTGTTTTGTTTGTTTTGTTTTTTAGTGGGTTTTTGTTTATTTTTTATTTTGTTTTTGTTTGTTTGGTTGGTTGGTTGGTTAGTTGGTTGTTTTTTGTTTGTTTTTTTGTTTTTGTTTGTTTGTTGTTGTGTTTTGTTTGTTTGTTTGTTTGTTTGTTTGTTTGGTTTTTTAAGGGGGGGAGAGGAGTAGAGTGTGGCGCGTGTGTGTGTGTGTGTGTGTGTGTGTGTGTGTGTGTGTGTGTGCGTGCGTGCGTGCGTGCGTGCGTGCGTGCGTGTGTGTGTGTGTGTGTGTGTGTGCGTGTGTTGTGCGCGTGTGCGCGCGTGTGTGCGTGTGGTGTGTGTGTGTGTGTTGTTTTGTTTGTTATAGTGCCGGTGTGCAGTCTTGCAGATTTTTTGTTCTGGAGTGCAAGCAGATATGAAATGGTGACATTATGACGAGCATCTAATCTTTAACCTTAAGCACAGTTTCTGTAGGCAACATCCACGTAGCAACCGACGGCACGGTGAAATAGACTACATATCACACTATGTGTAATGATACGGAATTTGCTTCCTCTACAGTCCTCTCCCGCCACCAATCATTGTGCAGATATTCAGTTACAAAACAAAAAGAGAGACGCTCCAAATCAAATTTATCGAGTGTTAAATTAACAATTCGCCGTCAAGTACACAGAGGGAGGGGCGAGAACTCTTTCGCTCTTCTCATCAGGCGTGTAGCTTCGATAGCGCAGATGTAGTGTCAGGGGTGACGGCCCCTGAAAGTGGCGAGCAAGGTTAAAAATGTACCCGCCAGATGCCAGTGGGGTAAAAACGAAGTCGATGTTTCAGTGTCATAGCAGTGTGGGTTCGCTGTCCGAAGAGAGTCGGTTCCCTTGGCTCAGGTTCTTCCGAGTCTGACTTCAGCGGACTCCGGAGAATCATTGTTCGAAGCTGCCATCTATACGTACCGCACCAAATCGAAAGGAAAAACGAGCCGTCAACTAGGGATACATCGGAGGCAGAGACACCTCCTGTTTGTTTGTTTGTTTGTTTGTTTGTTTGTTTGTTTGTTTGCTTGCTTGTTTGTTTGTTGTTGTTTGGTTGTTGTTCTTGTTGTTTCGTTTCAATTGGGTTTTTTTCATAGTCCATGGTTGTTTTCTCATAGTCTGTGGTTGTTTTCTCATAGCCAATGGGGGTTTTGTCATAGCCGGTGGAGGGCGTTTTCTCATAGCCTGTGGTGGTGGTTTTCTCATAGTCTGTGGTTGTTTTCTCATAGCCAATGGGGGTTTTGTCATAGCCGGTGGAGGGCGTTTTCTCATAGCCTGTGGTGGTGGTTTTCTCATAGTCTGTGGTTGTTTTCTCATAGCCAGTTATGGGTGCTTTCTCATAGCCTGTGGTGGTGGTTTTCTCATAGCCGGTAGTGGGTGATTTCTCATAGCCTGTGCTGGTTGATGTGTAATCTTGCAGCGCCAGCGTCCTTATCATGTCAATTTTCTCATAGCCTGTAGTGGTGGATTTCTCATAGTTTGTTGAGGCGGTATTTTCATAGCCCGCGAAGGACGTTTTCTCATAGGCTGCTGTTAATGTTGTGGAATCTTTCGGTGTCAGTGCCTTTAACGGGTCCGTTTTCTCATAGCCTGTGGTGGGTTTCTCATAGCCTGTTGTGGTGGTTTTCTCATTTGTTGGATAGGTCGTATACACACGTTTCGCATCCGATGTGGATTTGGTTGACTCAAAGGAGGGCATTACTGTAGCTGAACCGTCCTTTGATGTAGTGGCCGCCACGAGGAGCGACCCCGATGACGCTGTCGGAAAGAAAGTGTTAAAATTAATGTTGCATTAATCTGTCCTTTGTTAGGTTAGCTAGGTGGTCATTCAGTTGGCTGGTTTGTAGTTTAAACCAAATTTAGCTGAGCTGGCCCTTCGCACCACGTGATTGTACTATGTGTATGTCCAGTGTGTGAGAGAATGCGTGTGATTCACGTGAGCGTGCGTGTTGGGTTCAGTTCGCGGCGCTTTGAGCTGATTCAGGAAATTGGGTACAGCGCCTATACAATACTCATTATTATTATTATTATTTAGCGCGAACGTACATACATCACAACAAAGAACCTCCTTCAATGGCACCTACCGACTCGCCCGCAATGGCACAACACGGTAAGTCCATCATGTCATTTGATGCGAAAAGGGGTGATTTCAAGAGGAAAGACGTTGACGTTATGGTCATTTTCCACAAAATGACGTCATGGATTTACCGTGTTTTACCATGACACGGCACAGCTTTGTCAAGCAAATCGAGGGTTCCCTGCCATCGATACAGACGGAAAGAAGAGAGATAGGACGTTTTGGCAGGGAACCCGCGAATACTCCGACAGTCCTCCCACACCTGTGATTTGTCTGTCGGAATATTGATGCACTGTGATTGACTGCCGCGACGCGCTTTCCCCCGGGGGAAGCAGCCCGAATTTTCCGAAAGGGACAATAACTCTTGAAAGCACAAGCCAGACCACCCCCTGCCCGCTATATATAATAAGACTGGTCAGAAAGCACAAGCCAGACCACCCCCTGCCCGCTATATATAATAAGACTGGTCAGAAAGCACAAGCCAGACCACCCCCTGCCCGCTATATATAATAAGACTGGTCAGAAAGCACAAGCCAGACCACCCCCTGCCCGCTATATATAATAAGACTGGTCAGAAAGCACAAGCCAGACCACCCCCTGCCCGCTATATATAATAAGACTGGTCAGAAAGCACAAGCCAGACCACCCCCTGCCCGCTATATATAATAAGACTGGTCAGAAAGCACAAGCCAGACCACCCCCTGCCCGCTATATATAATAAGACTGGTCAGAAAGCACAAGCCAGACCACCCCCTGCCCGCTATATATAATAAGACTGGTCAGAAAGCACAAGCCAGACCACCCCCTGCCCGCTATATATAATAAGACTGGTCAGAAAGCACAAGCCAGACCACCCCCTGCCCGCTATATATAATAAGACTGGTCAGAAAGCACAAGCCAGACCACCCCCTGCCCGCTATATATACGACTGGTCAGAAAGCACAAGCCAGACCACCCCCTGCCCGCTATATATAAGACTGGTCAGAAAGCACAAGCCAGACCACCCCCTGCCCGCTATATATAATAAGACTGGTCAGAAAGCACAAGCCAGACCACCCCCTGCCCGCTATATATAAGACTGGTCAGAAAGAACAAGCCACTGCACACCAGTAGGAGCCACTTCAGACCGGCCCCCCGTAGTGAAGTGGTTAGCACTTCGGACCATAGACCGGGAGACCCGGGTTCGAGTCCCAGCCGAGGCAAGCGGGATTTTTCCTACCTAGGTCGGCTCCTACCCAGAGCGGGTGTGCTATGGGCCCAATGGGGAGGCTGTTATGTTGCCACACAGCCGAGATTCACCCACTTCACGGGTGCGACTTTGGGGATGCTTCCCTTGGTATGACATGTGGATGATTACACGGCCGGCACCGCAGGTGCCGTAGTTCCCGGGCCTGGTTAATGCCGGGATATTTTATGACAGGAAGCGTGGAATGCGGCCCTGTCCCGCAGTCCCAAACCACACGGACCTCCATAGCATCCCTCTTCCCATTATCCTCATCTCCATCATCATGCATAATAATTTTTTTTTTAAATGTCCCAGCTTCCGAGCCCTCCGTGGATTCCACCCATTACCTGGGAGGAACACCACTGGAACTGGCAAAAAGTTAGGGCAGGAAAAAAGTAGGAGCCACTTCAAGCCACTATTACACAAGGCACGGGCCTTCCCGATAGGCTCAAGACGGCTGCAGATTGCATAATAGTGGCTTGAAGTGGCTCCTAGTGATGCGAAGATTTCAAGTAAAAACGCGTCTTCTGCTTGGGCTTTTAAGAAGTGAAAAACAACAACAACAACAACAAAAACAAAAACCTACTGCACGGACATGTCCATCAGAAACTACATCAGTACATGTCAATTGAAATAATTATTCTTCGGAGATTTCAAGTAAAAACGCGCCTTCTGCTTGGGCTTTTATGAGGTGAAGAAAAAAAAAACTACTGCACGGACATGTCAGGCAGAAACTACATGTCAATTGAAATAATTATTCGTCGGAGATTTAGCAAGCATTTGCAGAATGAAACTACTCACCTTGTCCAGCCCAAAACACAAGCAGGATGAAGACAGTTGAGATCTCAACTGGGCGAAGCATCTCCATGGAGACTCCTCGCTTTCACTTTGAGAGTAGCAGCCGCCTAAACCCCTCTGGACAAAACGCTTGTTCAGCCTGCTATCGATTTCAAATTAATTCCTTTACTGTGACAATACATTTGGCTAAGTTGTCTTCGTGGGGGAACTGGGGGGGGGGGAGGGTGTAATAATAAATAAAGCAGTCAGTATATCAGCACCCCCCCCCCCCCCGCCCCTGCCATCCCCTACTCAACTCCCTAACCAACAAACAAACAACAACAAAAACAAAAACAACAACAACAAAAAAGCTTCCAATAGACTGACAACGCTGATTTATACTGTGGGACTCTGCTCTCCCACATCTCCTTCTACTTTTTTAAACAAATTTTATCAGTTTTGCTTGTGATTTGTCAGTGTTGTTTTGTCGTTCAAAACTCTACAGTCCTGCAAATAAGGATTATGATTGTGTGGGTTTTTTTGTTTTGTTTTGTTTTTCCCGGAGGCCACACGTTTTAGGTACAGTGCGCATATTACATCCCGCTTTAAAAAAAAAATTGATTATCGTCGTCGTCGTCGTCATCGTCATTATATTTATATATTTTCCGTCTCTTCTTGTCTGTCGTCATCATCATTATCGTCATCATCATCGTCGTCGTCGTCATCGTCGTCATCATCATTTATCATCATCATCATCATCATCATCATTTATAGGGCTCTTAACCCTGCACAAAGAAGCTCTATAGGTGCTAAAAATTTAAACTCAGAATTTTAGAAACAAGAA
>JACVVK020000119.1:1162500-1165000 GCA_018292915.2 Batillaria attramentaria | reverse complement strand
AATATGTCCGTGTCCAGAAACCAGTACACATAGTATTCAAACAGACAGGGGGCAGAAAAGTTACTACAGTCGAACCTGCCAAGGCGGTCACCTGTATAAGCTGTGCCACTGTCTAACCTGGTCACCCCAGAGATTCCCCTGACATGCTAGCTGTTGACATGCCACCCTGGATAACCCCGGTCACCTGTCTAAGGCGGTCAGTTTGGCCCGGTCCCTTGGGTGACCGCCTTACACAGGTTTGACTGTTACAAATTACAGAAACCAGTACATACATTATCCAAACAGAGGCCACACAAGCTCAGTGCCATATTTTCGTGTCCAGGAACCAGGCCTACGTCAAGTCCCCGAAGCCTTATCAATCAGTGAACCAGAAGTACACCTGCGACTGTAAAATGAATGGAACTGTAGTGTTCTTTGATACGAGGAAGTGTTTGGAGGGCACATCCACAGTGAGCTTGTACTATGTGAAGTAGGATATGCATTACGTGGTCATTTGGAGAGACAACCACATTTTTTCTCCCTGCTTCAAGGCGAGACGTGGGGAGCCGGGATAGCCGAATGGTAGAGCGTTGGACTCTCAATGCTCGGGTCGTGAGTTCGAATCCCGGCTAGGGCCAAATATTAGTGCTGGCCTTTTCCACCACATACGGGTGATATCAAAGACGGGCAACTATGAAAAAGCCAGCACAAATATTTGGCCCCAGCCGAGATACGAACTCACGACCCGAGCATTAGAAGTCCAACGCTCTACCATTCGGCCACCCCGGCTCCCCCCAGAGAGGGAAGAGCTTGGAAATTATATACAGAGACCGTATTTACTTGGATGGATGCGTAACTTTCAGCTGCTTTTGGTTTCTGGGGCAAGTAATGTCTCTCCGTTTCTATGTGTTTGTTTGTTTGTTTGTTTGTTTGTTTGTTTGTTTGTTTGTTTGTTTGTTCACTCTTTTACACGAAGACATAGACTTTTTCATTAAGAACAGCATGCAACTTTTATTTCGGCGTTACAGACATTGTTTCAGTATTTGATAAAATTCCTTTGATGTAATTGTGATAATAACGCTACGACTTATTGCAAACACAATATGTATACAGCGACTTGACAAAAGAAATTCTCAAACTGATCCTAACTGTTATCACATAATGTCCTAAATGTATGCTAAAATGCTTTGAGTTTACATGAAAGATCAAGAGCAATCTATCAACAGTACACTTCACAACTAAGTCTTGGCTGAGCAGCGGGGAGCTTTTTCGTTTATCAAACCGGAACAGATACAGTCCAAAAAATGATATCTAGTTGGTCTATTTGATATTTATTCTAAAAGACAAATATAAAACTGTTTATTGTTCTGAAAGGAAACAGGAAACCATTAAGCATTTTGCATCGCATACGGGCTATACATTTCGCATATCTCCCTCGGCAGATTTGTGCTCCTCTGCACATAACCAAGTCATGTCATATACCAGAGATTGCCACATTAGCCTTCCGTCATTTTGACCAGTCACTTCCCCAGTACCTTTCTGATAAGCTCACCACGTACGAAACATCCCGCACTCTTCGCTCATCCTCAGAAAAGCTACTTAAGGTCCCCCGGGTCAGCCTCAAAACATTTGGCCAACGTTCTTTCAGTTATAGTGCCCCCCCCCCCCCCCCCCCCACGTTTGGAACTCCTTGCCATCTTCTCTGAGAACATCCCTTCCCTCCTACAGTTTAAAGCACAACTCAAAACACATCTTATCAAACTAGCTTTTAATCTTTAAGTTAAACTCCACCGCCTGTATTGATGTGTATAAAATGTGTGCGTGTGAATGTTGTGTGTGTGCGTGAGCAAAAAAGCGCATTGAGTGCTTTTCGAAGCAGAACTCCGCGCTCTACAAATGTAATATTATTATTATTATTATTATTTATATACCCGCCATTCAGCTAGGCACAGCGGTTGGTTGAATTCAGAGGGCGTTGTTGTCTCTTTCCAGTGAGATTACCCTGTGTTAGTTTTTTATCTGGCCAAGCTGCACGAACAAACTAAAAATTAAATTTGTGTTCTCCGACCACAAAACAAAACCAAAAACAAAACAACCCCTCACTAACACAGTGGCATTTTGTTCGTTAAGCATACAGTATACACTGAGTTAAAAAAAAAAACACACAATTGTTTTACCCGTGAATTAGCAAATAAGGAAATGAAGGCGTATACATTATGCAGCTATATGTACATGTGTTTGGAGAATCGGGTTTTATCTGGCCTTAATCCGTCGGGTCATGCAGGGGCAGAAACTCAGACATCTCATCTTGGTTGTCTCTTACTGACTCTCCCATAAAGCCAAAATTAAAACCACACCAACAGTTTTCGAGTCTAGGGTGTTCCGGCCGACCCTCACTCAGTAATTCCTAACCCCGATCCTCCCCCCAAACTGACCCCAACCCTTTTTCTCATTTAACATGCTGCAGGCCCTTTAAGCTCACAGACCGAGCTATGCTTATAGTGGTGACAAGAACATTTAG
>JACVVK020000119.1:982500-1160000 GCA_018292915.2 Batillaria attramentaria | reverse complement strand
CATCTTCATACCACACCCAAGTTCTGTTGAAGTTCACCAGCCCGTTCTTCCGTCTTTGTAGAACCTGTCGATGACAAAAAACAACCAAATGATGAGTGCAAAAAGACTTCAGCCGGCTCTTAACTGGGCACTGCGGAGCGCCACAGTGCTGTCCACAGTTGTGACACAGTTGTGATTTTGGGGGCGGGTGGGTTCCGCCGCTGTGGCGTCATCATAGCAACCTGGATTTCAAATAGCCACAACTGTGACTGTGGTTTCCACAACAGATTCTGATTGACTGTACTACGTCACTCGGAGCGCAAACATGGCGGACAGTGCATCTTCAATCGGTTTGTCACCGAGAACAGCTGTGTTCAGTTTTGTAGTTAGTAGACGCACCGAGCGCAACGACTGTGATGTGCACATGTGTGTTTCGCGCGCTGTGCCCAGTTAAGAGCAGGCTTAAGCCATTCCCTCTCAATCTTATCGCTGTAACACCAGTGAAGGTAAAGCCAGGTCTTAACTGGGCACTGCGGAGCGCCGCAGTGCTGTCCACAGTTGTGACACATTTGTGATTTGGGGGGTTTCCGCCGCTGTGGCGTCATCACAGCAACGTGGATTTCAAATAGTCACAAATGTGACTGTGGTTTTGGGGCGGTCGGTGGTCTAGTGGTTTAGAGACTTGTCACCAATGCGAGAGGTCGGGGGTTTGAGTCCCACTCGGGGCAAAGAATCTTTCCTTCTCGTATGTGGCACCGTTCATTCGGGCCGATCGTCGGGGGGTTATCTCCGGGTACTCCAGCTTCCTCCCCGTCTGCTTTGGAAATGTTCAGCCCACCAAATTTGAAAAATAAACGCATTTCCGAAATTCAGAAATATAAATAGCTGAGCTATTGTAATGTGTAGTGTGTGAGAGAATGTGTGTGATTCACGTGAGCGTGCGTGTTGGGTTCAGTTCGCGGCGCTTTGAGCCGATTCATGAAATTGGGATACAATACTCATTATTATTATTATGAATTTAATGACTTCGGTCTTACCGTCCAACCACCTCCGTCGGTCTGCTGGTCACAGTACACTCGCACTGTTATGTTGTCAGGGAGACAGAGGTCGTGGACGCCGCTCGCGGTACTGTACTGTGCCACGTCTTGGCAGTTTTGTGGTTTGTGGACTGAAAGAAAGCACAGGTCTGCGTAAACGTGCTTTTCTTTTCATTTCCTTTTGGTGCACTAATTTGACTGGCCAGGGCCCACAGGTAAAAGTCGGGGTTAGGGAGTTTAGCCCCGGGTTAGAGTCTAAGCTCGAAATAAACTAGCTCTAGGGTTAAATTTTCTGTTGTTGTTGGTGGTTTTGTTTGTTTGTTTGTTTGTTTGTTTGTTTGTTTTGTTTTGTTTTGTTTTAAAACAGGAAGCGGGTCCATTCCAGCAAGGCGCATATACCGTTATAGAAGGATTTTTGTCTTTCTTTCTTCGTTTCCTTTTTCATTTAATTTTGTTTTGGGGTTTCTTTTGTCCTAGTCTGGGTTAGGCCCGATGCCGTGGGTTAAATTAACCTCGAGTTCTACATCCGGGCTCCCCAGAGAGTGCAACCTTACTGCTGGTTGGGGGGGGGGGGGGGGCTTGTGTGTGTCTGTGACCCTGAGAGCTATACTGGCGGGAGATTCGTCTCCTGGTAGGGCCACCCAAGCCAGACAGGTCAAAGGGTAGAGACCAGACGAAGAGCACTCACTGGCCCTCCAGGTTGGGGGTTGGGCGGTGTGAAAACTGTCACACATTTTTTTTATTTTTTTTTTACATTTTCAGCCTGGTTAGAGAGTATTTCCTGCATGAGTTGTCCCTCGTGCATACACAGACCCGCAACAAGCATGCATTTTTCGTGGGAGCTTTGTGCTCTGCCACGAAAAATGCCTGCTTGTTGCGGCAAGGGAGACAACTCATGCAGGCAATACTCTCTAACCAGGCTGAAAATGTACTGTGCTGGTGAATGCGACAGTTTTCATCGCTTCTGTGCACACTGTGAAATAACACTGGAGCTTCAAAGTTGTTCCCAACTGTCCACTGTGCGGGATGTTATTATATTACCAGCGTCTTGAATCGTGGAAGTTGCTTGGAGTTCTTGACGAAGCCGATCGTTGTCCTGGTGTAGGCGAGCATTGTCCTGTTCAACTGCCTGTAGCCTTGCCATCATAACGACGTCAAAAGCATCCACCTTCACTGTCGCTTGGTCCAGTAATGGGGAGCTAACTCCTCCGCACGTTCTGGTGACGGAGGGAAGGTTGAGCTGACAAGAGTAGTCTCCAGGCGTGACAGGGCTGGGGAGGTTAAGCAGGAACTGGCCGTCTGTGAAACTGGTGCTGTTGATTTGGCCGCCAAGCGGTGTCTAAAAGGAAGAACAAAATTGTGAGAGGTATACGTGTACTATCAGTTTTTTTCAGAGTTACGATTTTGACACATTCTGGTCAAAATGGAGGATCACAATGGAGCCGTCAAAAAAGGTGGTTCTTTCATTTGGCAAACGTCATGTCAGTTGAACTCACAATTCTAATGAACGAATTCTCGATCGCCCTGAACTTGACATGCAGGGACAACTTTTAATAAAACAAAAGCGACATAAAAGGGACAGAAACCACTTAACTTTCACAAAGGACGGCACGGGTCAACGTTTCGGCTTTCGCCTTCCACAGGACACAAACAAATATGACATAACTTCAACAAACAAACAAAAGGTAACTCTGCGGACGTACTGACATACACGGCGCGGGGGAAAAAATAAATAAATAAAACGATGGGCGAGAAAAGGACCAGAAAACAATAGTAAAAATATCACAACACCAATCCTTTGGTGGCAGAAGACCATGGACTGTGTGTGGAAAAAAAAAGTGGGGCAGAAAAGAACAGTAAAATTTCTTTCTTTTAAAAGCTAGAGAAGTGTACTGCTATTTAAAAAAAATAGATTATAAGCTGTCCCTGCTGAATATCTGCATCCAAGAGAGAATCGCATACCGTCCAGATGACTGACACTGGCGGATTCCCTGTGTGGAAGAAGTGACCGCAGGCGAGTTGCACGTGCCATTCTCCTGTTGGGGTGTCCTGCACGGCTCCGAACAGTAACTGTGCGTGTAGATGGCCGTCACTCGTCACTGGTGCATCTGAACCGATTTTTTTTTTAAGTCGGCTTTAATCACTGATACTGTAGTTGTCACAAATACAGTACGCACTCTCGTCTTCATGCACTGCACGTCACACACACACACACGCACACACACACACACACACACACACACACACACACACACACACACAGAGGCAGGCAGGCAGGCAGACACAATAGGCAGTTCGTCCAGTCAGCGTCTCAGATGAGACGGATATAATATTATTGTGTGCGCCACGGAAAAGCCAATCATACCATACCATGTACCTGGTTTAGTCAGAAAAGCCTCATGAGCGTGTTTCGTTGTTATTCCATGTAACTCAGTGTTGACGTGAACACTGTATGTTCCGAAATCAGACTGGGACACATTCAGCAGCCTGATGCCCGCGTTGGGCAAGAACTCCAACTTCTGTCTGGATGATGGTGTCTTGAAAAAGTTGCCGGCGACGAAAGTAGCGATGATTTCATCCGAAACACCTAATACGAACAAATCAGTCTGTAAGTGGGTAGGGTCCACTGCTGTCTACCAGAAACAGGCAATAGAATTTTGTTTTTTCAGTGTCGTCTTTCTTATTTGACAATGTGCATGCCACAAAACGCGTAATTAAAACAAAGCACACACACACACACACACACACACACACACACACACACACACACACACACACACACACAGTGAGAGAGAGAGAGAGAGAACATATATATGTGACTTGAACTCATTTGTTATCAACATGACATTACACGCAAAGTTCACGCACTAATACTGATGCTATCACTCGTGTTTGTGAAGCCGGGAATCTGAGTTTGTGGGTGGGTGGGTGGGTGGCTGTTTTGGAGTTTAACGTCCTTTTCCACCACATACGGGTGATATCAAAGACGGGGCAACGATGAAAAAGCCAGCACAAATATTTGGCTCCAGTCGGGATACGAACTCAAGCCCTGAGCATTAGAAGTCCAACGCTCTACCATTCGGCCACCCCGGCTCCCCGAACCTGAGTTTGCAAGGAGGTAGGCTGCCTATGCCGGTTGTGACTTGCTGACCGGGAGCCCAAATAATTAACTGGTTAATATTTAGCAACCATCCGCATTACATCACATTACAAATCTTGCATTTCATGGGGGGGGCCGGGATAGCCGAGTGGTAGAGCGTTGGATTCTCAATGCTCGGGTCGTGAGTTCGAATCCTGAATGAGGCCAAATAGTTGTGCCGTCCCTTTTCTCGTTGCCCCGTCTTTGATATCACCCTTCCGTGGTGGAAAAGGACGTTAAACTCCAAAACACCCACTCCCAACCTGCATTTCATTGTCCTACAGACTTCAACATAAGTCAAGGACCACTTGCAAATTTGGCTAAAATTCCTGGAAGATGTCCGTGCAGCACATGGTGGTTTTTCAGCTTCAGCAAGCTTTGCACGATGCATTGTTAACCCTTTTACCACTTTTACAGCAAAACATTTTGAAAGATTCCTTGATCTCTATTTTTTGTGAATTCTTAAAAATTAGACCTGTCTGTCAAGGTGGTCCTTGACTTATGTTGAAGTCTGTACATGGCACACTATCACAGCACATCACAGATGTGACATTTTGTGTAACATTACGGTTGCGGGAGTCCCACCTGGCGCATGAAAGTACCACTCAACGTCCATCACATGTTCCCCAGGATCTGTAGCGAACGTCCAGACAAGTGGGATGGTGTCCCCCTCACAAGCTGTCACTGTGGTGTTTTCAAGGTCAGTCGGAGACGTCCATCTCACGCCGGTAACGGGAGCTGTGATGATTCGCAAATATCGATGATGGATGTTGAAGTGTGTATGTGTGTATGGGATGGGACGCTGTGGTTCTGGTTGCAGCCCCAAGAGGTACATGAAAGGATTTTTTTTTTTTTTTTTTTTGGGGGGGGGGGGGGGGGGTTGGGCACATGGGTGGGGTGGGTGGGTGTTTGGGGGTTTAACGTCCTTTTCCACCACATAGGGTGATATCAAAGACGGGGCAACGATGAAAAAGCCAGCACAAATATTTGGCCCCAGCCGGGATCGAACTCACGGCCCGAGCATTAGAAGTCCAATGCTCTACCATTCGACCACCCCGGCTCCCCGGTTGGGCACATGGCTGCACAGCATCAATATACGACTAGCGAGAGTTGTACCAATATAGGCAAATATATCTACTCTAAGGTATAGATGTATGTTTAAACTGACACCTGTAGGAACACAGACAAATGTATACCTATCTATATGCATACATACAGCGCATACACATACACACACCTCTATATACGAACATTCACATACATATATACATACATACACAGATGTGTATATACATGTATGTATATCTAGCATAACTGATCTAATTTGAAAGGAAATGTTTGTTGAGTGCACTTACCTTAAACGACAAATCAACGGATTTTTTTTTTTTGTGTGTGTGTATTTTGTTTGTTAGTGTGGTTGTCCCCAGAATCGGATATTCAGACATAAAACCATCCTTCGAAACAAATCTATTACCTGCCTCTTCACAGCCCTCAACCAATAACTGTTGCCACATCATCATCTTGCTGGTCGTGTGTGTGTGTGTGTGTGTGTGTGTGTGTGTGTGTGTGTGTGTGTGTGTGTGTGTGTGTGTGTGTGTGTAGGTAGAAGCCGGGGGCAGCCCGTGTTTGATGCTGTACATCCTTTGTTTTTAGTTAAATGTATGTGTGGAGGCATGTTGTGTGTATTTCTGGGTGAGTGAGTGAGTGTTCATTGTATGGCGCTCTGTGCTCCCGCGAGAGGGAGGGCGTCCTTTAAATACCCATATTATTATTATTATTATTAAATGGATAGGATGGGTAAGCGGGCTTATCGTTGGCTTGTGTGTGTGTGTGTGTGTGTGTGTGTGTGTGTGTGTGTGTGTGTGTGTGGCGGGAGGAGGGAGGGGGGGGGCGTTGTGCATGTTTTCCTTTTCCCTGCTTGTTTTAATTAGTGGGAAAAAAGTTGAGATTCGGTGAGAATCCTCTAGTTAAGGCGGAGTAACCGACACCGCCGGGAATTTTGTTTTGACTTTTTTTGTAAATATACATGTATATATTGATTATGAAAAACAAAACCGACACCACTTACCTGTAAATGCTACAACGATAAAGCAGACAACAGCCGGGCAGCTCGCCATTGTGTTCTTGCTCGATCAGTGCTAGTTGTGGTACTGCGCCGGGTTACCGCTGATTACCGACAAAAATTTGCTTTAATCAGTTACTATCGCTTTATCTCTGCACAGCGTGCAGTGCATGTCATTCACGTGGTTGTGAGGGCATGTGAGTATGATTGTGTAATATTGTGTAGGTGTATTGTTTGGTGGTGGTTGTTGTGTGTTGTTGATCATTACATGTTCTTGTTGGTTGTTTGTATTGTTATTGTTTTTATTTTGGGGCGTTTTGTGTTGCTTTTGGTTGTTGTTGTTGTTGTTGTTGTTTTGTTTGGGGTTTTTGTTTTTTGTTGTTTTTTTGTTGTTTTGTTGTTATTTTTGTTGTCGATTTTTGTTTTGTTGTTGGGTTTTTGTTGTTGTTCTTTGTTGTTTTTTATTGTCGTATTCTGTTGTTTTTTGTTTTTGTTTTTTATTGTCGTTTTTTGTTGTTGTTGTTGTTGGTTTTTTTGTTTTTTTTTTGGGGGGGGGGGTGTTTATTGTTTCTTTGCTTTATTGTTTGTTGTTGTAGTTGTTGTTACTCTTGCTGTTGTCACTGCTGAGGTTAGGGCTAGGGTTGAGGTTGTTGAGTGCAGGCTATACGTACCAGAGATGCAAATTGGGAGGAAAACGCTATATATTCCTCTTACACATAAGGTTGCAGATAACACCCTAGAAATGCCTTAAAATTCACCAAAAAAAAAATCACAAAAAAATCAGGCAGCCATAGACTCATGTGTAGAGTAAATTTCAACTTTATTCAAAGCAGCAGCAAGGAATAGCTAAGCACTGGACGAGGGAGTGTTCGAAAGCATCGTTGACTCATAACCTCTCGGTCAGCAGTGTTTTACCATGTGTCTCTTTATCTTGTCCTACATGTAATTTCAAATCAGTTAGACTTTGTTCGACTGCGACTGCTACAGATAGTGGGGGCAGTGGTGCACAAGTGTGTATGCACCTGACTAGGTCCTATAGGTCTCTATCTACACGCCTAGGGGTGGGCGGGCACCTGGCATCACTCGCCAAAACTCTGTGTGTGTGTGTGTGTGTGTGTGTGTGTGTGTGTGTGTGTGTGTGTGTGTGTGTGTGTGTGTGTGTGTGTGCTAAGCGTCTGGAGCTCGTCAGACTGAATAGGCGCTAAAAAAAAAATCACTATTTTTTATTATTATTATTCACTAAGGAATCTCTCTCTCTCTCTCTCTCTCTCTCGGGTAGCCGGGGTGGTCGAATGGTAGGGCGTTGGACTTCTAATGCTCGGGTCGTGAGTTCGATCCCGGCTTGGGCCAAATATTTGTGCTGGCGTTTTCATCGTTGCGCCGTCTTTGATATCACCCTATGTGGTGGAAAAGGACGTTAATCCCCCAAACACCCATCCACCCATCCCACCCTCTCTCTCTCTCTCTCTGCCTGCTCCCCTTTCCTCCGACCCGTATCGAAGTCTTGATCCATGTTTACGTCAGGTCATACCCCACTACCACAGACCTACCGGGCACCCCCTTCCACGTGACCAAGTGACGCTTCTCGACATAAATAAATAAATAAACTGATCAAGATGAAGTTGTGGATTACTGTTAATATCGGAAAGCTTTGGTAGTATTAGTATCAATGCGTTCTTCTTCGTATCTTTTTATTTGTGTGTGCGCGGCGGAGGGGGGGGGGGGGTAGGGGTAGGATGGGGACAGACGCTCGATGTTTCGTTCAGCGGGAGGGAGGGGGAAGACATTGTAGTTTCGCATCCTCACTTCTACAACATTTTTTAATTCGTGAATAAGAGTTAATTATTTTCAACAGATAAATGATAATAAGTTTCCGTCGCGGCAACTGTGTCGGTAGAGGAGCACCACACTGCAAGGCCAAGTCTTTGGTTTGGTGACTACATCGCGTCACTTCCGCCCACGTCACTTCCTGTCTGACGCTCTCATAGAAGAGTCGCTCCACAACCTTCCGCAGCTCTACCTGGCGGTCGACAACGTGCGTCCACTCACACGCGCCCAGCAGTCGTACGTTGAAATCCTCATACAGAGTCTCCACAGCTTCGCGCATAGGCGCCAAGAGCTAGAGGAAAACCTCGAGTGGGGCAGAGCACTGGCTTGGCTTTGAAACTATCAGATAGTAACTGCTCTAGCCTTGTATAAAGCCCCCTCCAGGACATCGATCTTCACTTTGGACTTGAGACTTGTGTCTAATTTCGGGGCAGAGGAAAACCTTGCTCTCTCGAGTGGGGCAGAGCACTAAAGCCGAGTTGGCTGCTTGTCTTTTGACCATTGCTCTTACGGATTTTTGGTAGGCACTGGGTGGGTTGTCTTGACTGTGGTGTTCCGTTCGTCCGGAGAGTATTCCCCTTGCACTAAGGAAGGAATCCACTGACTTCGGTCGAATTTGTTGTGCTGTACACTTTGTGATTCTTTTGCTTTTTCCTGCCTCTTCTTTCTGCAGAGGGTGCTAGGGTTGGAGGGGAGTGTACGCTTTGTACGCTCCGCAGCACTTGCGGTTACTGGCACCATCCCATTTTCCGTTTCCCGCATTGGGAATAGTAATCCCATGCGTCCAGAGTCTTTACCACTCTATGCTAACTTTGTGTTTAGATGTGACCTCTCACCCATACTCTCTTTGAATTTTCGGCTATCCCTTCCCCACCCGTATGTATGAGCTTTACGCACTGGCAACTAACACTGCCCAGGAGTTTTCTCCCAGGCGGGACTTGTGGCCTCTAAAGATGCGTTAACGTGCTCTTGTGTTGTCTGTCGCTAGGCTCTATGTTGGGGCGGGGCCAGGTAGGGATAGTGCTGGTTGTAGGTAGGTTCGTTGTGTAGTGGTAGGTGATAGGCTTCTACGTACTGGTTAGTTGCCGCAGGGGCTGAAGCCGGGTTTTTTTCTAGCTGCACACGTTTAGATTTTTCCCATCAGTTATTCAGGAGTGAGAACGCAGAGGCGTGTGGTTTTCTTGATCCTATAAGTTCATTGTTGGATAGTCCTCACTTGGTGTACTACTCTGTTTTGCTAACTGCTCTTAGTTTCTACCATATTATATTTTGACTCTCTCTTGAACATCCCGCCGGCTGGGGCCAAATATTTGTGCTGGCCTTTTTTCTCGTTGCCCCGTCTTTGATATCACCCTTATGTGGTGGAAAAGGACGTTAAACTGCCAAACACCCACCCACCTACCCTCTCTTGAACAGTGAACGATATAATTATTTTCATTCAAACGGCCCATATATTTTATTTTGCCGGCAGTCATTGGAGACCTGTTCTGTTGATTACCACCATTAAAGCTTTGTCCCTTTATTCTCGGAAGTTCGTTTAATTTCTGTTATTTCATGTCTTGTGTCGTTGCGTGTTTAGTGTGTGTTGTGTTGGTGTCTACCGCCGTCCTGACAAACAGCATTCAGGCATCAGCGTAGGAGACATAGCGCACTACAATGTAATTCATGGAACTCTAGCAGGCGGCACTACATAACTAAATATAGCCTTCGCTCGTGATTTATAGCTGTTTTTGGAAATATTTGTAAAATGTGCTCGCGTCTTTGTGTGTCTATCCCTCAAGGACAGTCTTTGACCCGGTAGGGACACACAGAATAGCGCCGAGTCTTGTAAGTTATATATAATTATATACACACACACATACACATACACAAACTCTCTCTCTCACACACACACACACACACACACACACACACACACACACACACATATATATATATATATATATATATATATATGTGTGTGTGTGTGTGTGTGTGTGTGTGTGTGTGTGTGTGTTTTCGGGTCTTGTTTTTTTATGGTGCTTCAATCTTATGTTTTGTATTGTTTGTCCATTGTTGTTATTGTTGTTGTTATTTTGTTTTGGGGTGTTTGTTTGTTTGTTTTTATTTGTTTGTTAGTTAGGTGAATTAAAGCAGGGATGTATTATATGGAACATTCAACACCTTCATATATAAAATGTCTAATCCTTCCATGCATAAAATTAAAATTAGGAGTCTGTAATGACACTGGCAGTTATTTTGGAAAGTAGAGTTTTGATTGTCATACAAAAAAAAAAACCCAAACAAACAACAACAAAAAATGAGGTGGAAGGGGGAGGGGGGGGGGAGGGAAGGTAAAGGTTTGATCGTTTTACGTCCTTCTCAAGCACACGTGGCTGATATCCATGACTGGGCAACCAGAAATATATGCACAAATATTTGGCCCCAGCCTGGATTCAAATTCACGCCCCGACCAGAGACACAGAGAGAGAGAGAGAGAGAGAGAGAGGCTCACACACACGCTTCGATTCTCCTCATGGTTATCAGAACATTTACAAAATCTCTTGCTTTTCCTTAACTTCGTTTCGAGATCAAGGGTGGGTGGGTGGGTGTTTGGGGGTTTAACGTCCTTTTCCACCACATAGGGTGATATCAAAGACGGGGCAACGATGAAAAAGCCAGCACAAATATTTGGCCCCAGCCGGGATCGAACTCACGACCCGAGCATTAGAAGTCCAACGCTCTACCATTTGACCACCCCGGCTCCCCGTTTCGAGATCAAACGCGTGAGTTAAACTAAGTGAAGCCAGACAAGGTAGAGTACATAATTATTTCCGTGTTCTTGATTTGTTGTTATTATTTTTTCTGAACTTTAACTAAATTTGTTTGTTTGTTTGTTTCGGATCTTGCTTTTTGTGATGCTTCATTGTTTTGCTTT
Organism: Batillaria attramentaria; assembly: GCA_018292915.2. Classification (NCBI taxonomy): domain Eukaryota; kingdom Metazoa; phylum Mollusca; class Gastropoda; family Batillariidae; genus Batillaria; species Batillaria attramentaria. Next base: position 1,149,039 of record JACVVK020000119.1, on the reverse strand, counting down.
ATTGTTTGTCCATTGTTGTTATTGTTGGTGTTTTGTTTGTTTGTTTGTTTGTTAAAGGAGGGCAACATACATGGGGATAAGCAAGGGAATGGACAAAGAAAGATTTTTAGAAAGCATTTATCTGTGACTCATAACCTCTGGGTTGCCAGTGTTTTACCAGTGGCTCCCGTTATCTTGTCCTGATTTGAAGTTGACGATGGCCGACTACGACGGCGACAGAAAGAGGACATAGTACTGTAGAAGTCCTGTATCACCTGCCTTTGGGTGTAATGCTTGGAGGTGATGTTAGGAATAGTCAGATTTCTCTAATCTCACTTTTTAAACAATAATGGACAAAATTTGAAAATTATTTCAGGTGCAGAGTTGATTTGCGTACATGTAAAATCAACTCTCTTTTTTTAAAATCTGAATGATAAAATTTTGTTTGTGATACAGACCAGTCCACCCCTTATACATTTACCATGTCCTCTGTGTGTACGCAAAATGTAAAATGGTTACAATTATTTGATAATACTACTTTTAGTCTAGATATCTGGTTTGAACACATACAAGAGTACTATTCACGATTGGGCTTTAAACAAACTGCAAACTAAGATTAGCAACAGGTGGAATATGTTTCACCGGCTTTGTTTCATCTAGGCACAATCGGACCCTGACTGTAACACAAAACGAGACCACAAAGTTTGTGAGACCTAGCCAGAAACTGATAGTGTGTCCATGGTGTACAAAATGTACTATCAGAGCGTGGATAAAAATATATATTGAATGAGCGGACAAGATAACGTTTTGTCGGTTGTATAGGCCACATTGCAAAACGAGAACAGTACAACACAATGGCGAACTGCCTGACTGTCGTCTGGATCGTTGGAAGCTTTGCAGGTAGGCGTCTTGTTTATCTGTACAGACGTAAATTAACGGTTTGTTGTTGTCGTCGTCGTTGTTGTTGTTGTTGTTGTTTTTGGGAGGGTAGATAGGACGTAAAATACACATTTGTAGTGACATCAGTAGTAGTAGTAGCAATAGTACTGGTAGTAGTAGTAGTAGCAGTAGCAGTAGTAGTAGCAGTGGTGGTAGTAGCAATAGTAGTAGGAGTAGTAGCAAAGATATCGATGTAGAAAAAAAAACTGTCAACATAATTTGTCAACTGCAGCTGCTGCTGGCATGCAATGGACAACTCCAGCCTTTTTGGTGAATGGCAGTACTGTGAGGGCATGTGAAGAGGATACCGTCACCTTCCACTGGAATTTTAGCACAGATCCTGCGGAGCACCTGGTGGATGTTGAGTGGTACTTTCATACTCCAGGTAAGCCCCTAGCAACTCTTATAATAATCCTCAGTGTGTTGATGTCTTTTGTTTTAATCAAGTGAAGAAAAAAGGAGAGGGTCGCCAGGACCAGAAATGGTGTGGCGTCATTTTGACTGCAGAATTTTCTTCAAAAGTTTGCCTCTGGTATAGTCATCCAAAGTTTTTTCCCCACCACCACCCACTGACATGCCTCCCTGCCAAAGGTTATCTTGTTGACCCACGTACACTGCAGTGGATTCTAACTGGATGTCAGAACACAACTGGGGAATGTTTACACAAAACATTCTTGCGTTTCAACAAGATATCTGGTGACGTCTCTTTGTTCTAAAATCTATGCACAAGTACAAACAAGTTAATGCCAAGGACAAAAGGCACCAATGTCATATTGGCAGAACACAAATGGGGAATGTTTGCACAAAACACTTTTGCGTTTTAACAAGACATGTCGGTTCTGACACTGGACCTCAAATGGGCGCAGATTCATGTACATAATATGAATGAAATTATTACTTTCTTTGTTTTGTTTTACTTTAATACACTCGTATTGCAACGCATCTTCCTCAGTGTCTTGTCACTGACTTGACCTAACCTATTTCTTGACTCCAAGTGATACATTGGCGAAGGACACAAATACACAGGGCCTCAAAATGCCTATATATTCCCTATTACTATTAGCCTCAGGCATCATAGTCACCCCTAAAAATGCTTCAGTCTAGAAACAATTACTACCATGAACAGACCATTCAAAGGCACGCACCTGCCAGGGGTTTTTTAAAAAAAAAATTGAATATCTCCTTTCCGCTCATGCCTCACTGCAGTAAATCACGTCTACTTTCTCTTTAGGCCAGAGACGCAGTTTACACAAATCCGCTTGCCTCACTTGTGTCCCACCTCTGTGCAAGAAGTCCCAGCTTCACTGGCAGCGTGCCTCTTTTTGTGACCGCCTGCCATGCACCTTGACCTACATAACACGAAAATCACGCTTTTTCATGACAAAAGAAATCACTACAGACTAGCACACTTACCAAACAGGGTACCTCAAACAAACACCAAACATGACCCCACGGTCAGTTTGTTTCTTCACGCCTGTTGGTGGAAACTGTCCAGCAATGTGCACTTGCAAAACGTATTTATGTTTAAGTGTGATATTCTCGGACATGTGATTGAAATTTCTTATTGACAAATGAATCTTAAGTTACTTGTTGTTTTTTCCCCCCTGCCTTCCATGGCATTTCTTCAATGTCCATACATACGACCTCATATCCACTTCTCTTCCAGGTTCATGTTGCCCATTTCAAGGTAGCAGGCTAAGTTAAGCTGTTTTTGAGCCAGACTTGAATGTGGGAAAATCTCTCTGGTCGCATTCCTGATTTATCTGTTTGCTATGATATATGCTATGTAAAGCAATCATTTTAACAAATGAATCAATTGTCTCTTTTCCGATTTGATATTTTTTACATTACTGTCTCCCACAATAATGAAGTTCAGCCTTTAACCACAGAGGGTCGGTTACGCAAATATATTTATCCCCGAACAGAAGAAAGGCTCCTGCACTACTTTAACAAGGACAGATCAATTTCATTTTCGTTACACAGGTGATTCGGGTGTAATCATCGCTACTTTCGTTGCTGGCAACTTCTTCGAGACACCATCATCCAGTCAGAAGTTGGATTTCCTGCCACACGCAGGCATCAGGCTCTCGAACGTGTCCGAGCCGGACTTCGGAACATACAGTGTTCACGTCAACCTTGAGTTACACGGAAGTATCATGAAACACGTTCAGGAGGTTAATTTGGCTACACCAGGTGTGTGTGTGTGTGTGTGTGTGTGTGTGTGTGTGTGTGTGTGAGAGAGAGAGAGAGAGAGAGAGAGAAAGAGAGAGAGTGGGGGGAAGGAAGGGGGGGGGGGGAGAGAGAGAGAGAGTGTGTGTGTGTGTGTGTGTGTGTGTGTGTGTGTGTGTGTGTGTGTGTACTTTATCATATCTACTACCCTTCACTTTGAAATAACTAACTTTGAAATAGTAATATTTAAGAGAGAAAGACAGACAGACAGAGATTACCATTCTGTGACCATTCCCGTGTGAAGCTGAATCTTTGACATGCACAGACGATGTTTAGATCTTTACGTAAATGTTGAATGTGCGCACAAGGGCGAGACTCTCCCAAAAACATATCAATTCCTCCTCAGGCACGCAAGCAGACATGAAAGTAAAATGACTGACAGAAAGGCAGTAGCGTTGCACCTATATATATGTTCGTTCCCTTGATTTATTATTTTGTTATTACGTCATGTGTTGTCTGGGCGGCTATGCAGAAGTATACTCTGCCGTGTATTGGCAAAATACAGTACGTCCATGACGTCATTGTTACGTGTGGAGAAATGTTGAGGAGCCCGTCGTCTTATCGAGGGGATACGATGACACACAGGCGATCACTCCTCACGTAGCGAGTTCTTATAGCCTGCGTGTTGTCTCTTTCACTCACAGAAGACACGTGAGCGCGTAGAAAAGTTATAACCGTGTGGAGTTTATTTCAGCACTTCTCTGGTGTTACACTGCACTCTCAAGCTTCGCTCATACAAGCTTCTCTCGTGCACACACACACACACACACGCAAACATCTCAGGGTCTTATATACAGACACAGCATTGTAGCACATTGTGAACCACTGACATTAAAGAACCAATCAAAAATCAGAACGTGAATCACCTTATTACTATTTTAAAACTTAAGAAGAATCCAGAATAAACGAGTACCTGCCCGCCAAACCTGGGCGCGTTATATAACACTTACTAATCGTAAACAAGTCATAACAAAGCGATTTGCACGAAATTTCTGGGAGACTCAGCCCTTGACCCTAAGTGCGTACAGCCCCCCGAGGCGGGATTAGCTACAGTCAAAACTAGGTCACCACTTCTCGAATACTCGTGATAACAATAGAAACTTCTGGATCAACGGGAAACAGATGTACATTACTAAAACACAATATGAACTTAACGTAGCAACTTCTCTGTCTCACTCAACCTTCAAAAGAACAATACAGCTGTTATCTTTCAGCATACAAACAAAACACAAACAAAAGACACAGCCACGCTCGTAACAGTCATTTTATGGGAAAAGGGGTGATTTCAAAATGAAAGGCCTTGACGTGACGTGCTTTTCCTCAAGTCATTGACCTGACTGCTTTCCTTCCACGTTTCAGTCCTATCGAGCTACACGTGCTTCCCTTTTTTGTAGTGTCTGGCAAGAAAGTTTGCCAGACCATGTCACATGTTGTACTCATTGTGCCGCGGCTGAATTCTGGGGACACGCCCCATTTGATCGACAGGAGTGGAGCCGTCAGTTATTGCTGTTACTTGCCCATACAGATCCACCGGTAACGACTGACGACGATTTACATGCTGAGATACTGCCAGGAGCGGTGATGGACAACTCCACTGGAGACTGGCACGTGCAGCTTGCCTGCGGTCACTTCCTGAACACAGGGAATCCGCCAGTGTCGGTTGTGTGGACGGTACGTCACCTTGTGTGTGTGTGTGTGTGTGTGTGTGTGTGTGTGTGTGTGTGTGTAACAGTTGTTAGTTTTTCGAGAACGAAATTTGCCTTGCTGTAAGAATCATTTATATTCGTGAAAATATTACTTTCTAGGTTCCCGCTTGTTTTACTTGAAATGGAACAACAACTGCCTTTGTCACATATTCAAGGGAACTCACTGAAGAGAGTACGACTACAAAACAGTCAGTTTACACGTATCGGGGCTTCAGTTTGCTTTTTCATTCTTTCTTTCTTTTTCCACCAGACACCTCTCGGCAGTCAAGTGAACAGCACCAGTTTCACAAGCGGCCGGTTTCTGCTAAACCTCCCCAACCCTGTCACACAGGGAAACTACTCGTGTCAGTTGCAACTTCCGTACGTGACTAGTATATGCGGACGTCTTAACTCCTCTTTACTGGGCCAGGCGACAGTGAAGGTGGATGATCTGGACGTTGAGCTGGCCGTACTCAAGGCAAGACTGGAAGCTGTTGAGCAGGAGAATGCTCGTCTATCGGCTAGGCTGGAAGTCTTGGAGCAGCGAAATCCTGATACAGGTAACGGCCATTTTCCACGATTTCGTTTTTGGAGTTTGAAAGGGTTGAAACGAAAATTATGTGGCACGTCTTATTGCTTATGATACATGTATTTCAGGGGTCATTTCAACCATTTAATTTCCAAATTTGAAAAGTGGTGGATGGACAATAATAACCAGTTACGAGGCTGGACGTGACAGTGACAGAATTTGAAGATGTTCGTCTTTAAGAAGATCAAAGACCTTCCATCCTCTGTTACTGACCTTGAGCTTCTTCTTCTTTTTTTTGCTGTATGTGGTGGATGTTAATCGTTTCAGCCACCCACCCAGCCACCCACCCACTCTTTGTTTTTGTACCTCCCACCTGAAGCCATTTTGCCGATCCATTCGTAGTGTTATCACGACTTTGTTCAAAAGATTCAAAGATTTCATTTCCTTTGGCCCCAACTGGGGCACGGAAGATCAATATGAGTGAGTGAGTGAGTGAGTTTTTAGGGCATAAAGCCGCGCAAGCCACAAAGACTAATTCGCGGCTGAGTGTGACTGCACTACATGAAAAAAAACAAAAATGTAACGTTGGACATAGGATGCAAACTGGTCTACGGGGCAATATAAACCCAGGACATGCAGGAGACGCTGCACCTTCATGCTAATTTATCGAACTCCCGGTTACAAAAAAGCGTAGAAAACAAATGACAATTACAACTAGTTAAAACAAAGATAAATACTAAGCGCATATACAGCAAATATTGCAACTTATCATCTCCTAGGCGCAATAAACCAGTTCGCAGCATATTCCCAACATCACTTATGCCTAACCACTGGTAGTGCAGACGTGAGTGAGGGGTTAAAAAGAAGAAATATAGATGAAAGGGCCGAACTTAGAAATCAGCTGAGAGAAGAGAGGAAGGACAGAGCGGCTAAATTCGGGAGGTTTTAAAGAGAAAGATACAGGTGAATGGGCTGGTGAGGGATAGACAGAGAGGTAGGAAGGAAAATTCCTTAGTTGCCAATGAAGACAACATGCCTGGGAGGCAGTTGGAGAACAGACCGCTCCAACACGGAACCTCCCCGCCGTGAGGCGGTTTGGGAAAACAACGCACCAGAGAGGGGTGCGTTGTGAAGGTCTTCAACATGACAGGTGTTCAGCAGCACCAGCAGGGCGCTGCGAACAAAGCCCGCCAGGCTGAAGACCAGGTGGGGGGAATCCAGTGAAGTCGGCCTTCAGAAACGACCCTCAGATGTCTCACTGGACCAAGGGTCAGCAGACACCCGCTTACTGACCTCCCCCCGGAGGAGATTTTAAGAGAGCAAAAGACAGGTGAATGGACCGAGTGAGGCAGAAATAAGAGTAAAGAAAGAGCAAAAGGGGTGGGCAAGCTTGGCGAAATCAGCCCCGCCGCGTGAAGGCGAGCCCATGGGGCCGAAGATCAATATGAACAAGGGTGAGTGTTTGGTGTTTAACGTCCTTTAATTTCCACCACATACGGTTTATATCAAAGACGGGGCAACGATGAAAAAGCCAGCACAAATATTTGGCCCCGGCCGAGATTCGACCTGACGACCCGAACATTGGAAGTCCAAGCTCTACCATTCGGCCACCCCGGCTCCCTTAACATGAACAAACAAGAAATGCCAAATAATGGCAAGGTAGTGTAACGTAACAGTAAATGTCAGCAACAACAATCACTGTGAGGGTCAGTTTCCAGGCCATCCTGCACGACTCCATGATGGGACGTTACGGTGGAAACGCCACCAGAAGTGCAAGTTAGGAGGCAATTAACCTAGCTTCCGATCTTCAAAGAGGTACTCCGTGAAATTGCTGTAAAGCAATTCCCAAAACCTCAACGTGGAATATGGTCTTTCATCCTCACTACATTAGGCGCAGCAGCTTATGTAGTCACAGAGGGTGACAAAGTTACTGACTTTTGGGTTGTCGGTAACACAGATTGCCACACCACACCAAAAATGAAAAAAAAAAGCGAACGCATCTGTAAAAACATCAAAATCAAAACATGTGGCAGATTGAATTAAGGTCTCAGTACGTATGACAGGCGTACAACATCGTGTGGAAAACTTTTCATCGAATGTGCTGAATCCGTACATCAGAATCATTTGGGTGAAAATATCACACCTGAAACAATTTTTGTGACTCTAGCCGGCGTGTACGTTGCTCTAGAAGCCGACGACATTAATTGGTTGCGGAGTGAGGACCAGTACAAGGCGCTGATTGGGGCTATTTGAGAAGATTTGTCGAGTCCAAGTCTGTTCAGGCTCAAAGATAGTCGTATTTCTCTAATAATAGAAGCCACAAAGTCACGAAAACGGTCGTGATGGTCAAACGAAACATCCCTATATCTGGCAAGCAACAAAGCGGCAGTTTTTCGTCAGCGGCGTGAGGAATACAGAGGCTTAAATGTTCAGCCAATGATATTATAATATTCACTGTCTGTGCATATGCTGCTAACGCATGTCCTCTAGATATTCATTTAGTTGATGAATCCATGTGCTTCTTTTCAGTATGCCAACCGCGAAGCTGCAGAGACGTCATGAAGTACAACAATAGGAGTGGTGTTCACACTCTCTATCTCCCTGGCAAAACAGTGCGGGTGTACTGTGATCAAGAGACGGATGGGGGTGGTTGGGCGGTACGACCAGGAACTTTTCTTTAAGTTCATTTTATTTCTTTAAAGTGTAAAGATCATTGCAGTAGTCACTGGTTTGGTGTCACGACAACAATACTTTCATACCACACACCGATTCTATTTACGTTTTTCTGTTTATGTTTGGTTGGTTAGTTGGTTTGTTGGTTGGTTTTGGGTATTTTGGTTTTGTTTCTGTTTTTTTGGTTGTTGTTGGTGGTGGTGTTTTCTGAGAGTTTTTGTTTTGTTTTTGCTTTTTGGAGTTGTTCTTGTTGTTTTTGTCTTGTGGTTTGTTTTAATTGTTATGTTTGTTTTTGTGTTGTTGTTGTTGTTGTCGGGGGGTTGGTGGGGGTGGGTGTTTGGGAGTTTAACGTCCTTTTCCACCACATCAGGGTGATATCAAAGACGGGGCAACGAGAAAAAAGGCCAGCACAAATATTTGGCCCCAGATTCGAACTCACGACCCGAGCATTGAGAGTCCAAAGCTCTACCATTCGGCCACCCCGGCTCCCCTGTTGTTGTCGGAGTAATAATAGTAACAAAGCAGTAAATCCGTTCGTTAAATTCAAACCTATCCATGGACACCGTCTGTGAAGAGCACTACAACGAGAAAGGTGTTCCTTGCCTGCGGGTGGGTGGGTGTTTGGGGGTTTAACGTCCTTTTCCACCACATAGGGTGATATCAAAGACGGGGCAGCGATGAAAAAGCCAGCACAAACATTTGGCCCCAGCCGGGATCGAACTCACGACCCGAGCATTAGAAGTCCAACGCTCTACCATTCGTTCCTTGCCTGCATGGTATGTACAACATCTATGCAAATACATACAGTAAGCAGGACTTCTACTGATCGGAACTTGCGTGCGTTTCAGTCTGAGCGGCTTTGAGGTACAACTGACAAAGATCCCGGGATGGGGTGGAAGGCCTTTTGGGCGGTTAAACTAAGGTACATAAGGTGTGTAGACTTTTGCAGTGCAGATTTGAGTCGCACTCGCCTCTAAGTTTTCTTTTTTCACTGGCAGGTTTTGCAAAGGCGTATTGACGGACAGGTTGACTTCAACAGGACTTGGGGGCCGTATGAAGATGGGTTTGGAGATCTGGAGGGAGAGTTCTGGTTAGGTGGGCTGTGTTTATTTACTATAGCGTCCATTACAAAAAAAAAAAATATCATGCTTAACATTTTACTACTACAAGCGGAAACGGTTGCTTAGAGACAAAACAGGTCATTTCGCATCACTGAGGAAGTCTTTTTTTAAGTGAGGCTGACCCGGACCTCTTTCCGAATACCCGTAGGGTCAATCATTTTTGCCCGAGCAAAAACTGCCCTTGGGATATGCGTGCTAGGGAATTTATCAGGCCTATAAGACCAGTTGATGATTATATTTTCCGCGTCGCTGTTGTTAAGCCCCTGTGTAGGTTACCACGTTTACGGTAAATTTTCAAACAGTTACATAAAGTGGTACTTAAAGGCCCAAATCATGGGATTTTTGTTGTTGTTGTTCACACATCGCTTGGGCTTGTTTGGTGGCGTCAAGCATCGTACCAGATAGGCACCTGCACAGTGACAGCATCCCTCACGTTGAGCCAGCGAGTTATCCATTTTCTCTCGTTTAGAACTTGTGTTTTTGTTTGGGTTTGAGTTCATGAGTGAATTGACACTTTCTTGCTGATATGAAAAGGCGCACTTTATTCTATCGCGTCGTGATCTCCCGATCGAAATACAAATCCGTACAAACCCGTCTGCTATATGCAGCCGGCTTAAGTTTCGGCTGTCAGTTTTTAGTAGGATAAACGTTCAAAATATACCATAAATTGGCCCCCCAAAAGGGTGATAAAGCATTTACACCCCATGAAGCTGTTGTTTACCGACTCGTATTTCGACCGTATTTTGACCCAATACGCAATCAACCCTTCGCTAAAGCTCAGGGTTGATTTTCGTCCAGGATCAAAATACTCGTCGGTATACCACAGCTTGATGGGGAATAACAGCTAGTTACAGTCTTGCAAGTCATTTCTCAGTGACCTTTCAATTTTTTGACAATCAGGTCTGAAGGACATCTACACCCTGACTTCCAGTGATCAGTGCACCGTGCGTGTGGATCTTGCTGACTGGAACGGTAACACAGCGTATGCAAAATATACCACTTTCTACACTGATGGCCCTGACAAGAACTATGTGCTTCATGTCGGTGGCTACAGTGGCACCGCTGGTTAGTGTGTATTTGCGTGTGTGCGTGCGTGCGCTCGTGTGTGTGTGTGTGTGTGTGTGTGTGTGTGTGTGTGTGTGTGTGTGTGTGTGTGCCCCCTCTGTTTGCCTCTGTGTGTGTGTGTGTGTGTGTGTCCCCTCTGTCTGTTTGCCTGACTGTTTGTCTCTCTGTGTATCTCTTTCCGCCTGTCTGAAATTGAACCTGATTCATTGTAGATGACCACCACGCCTGCCTTATAGACCTATACTAAAACTGTTATAAAGGGCAAAACTTATAAACATGTGTGAAAACTGTGATAAAGTGCAGAAATTCAATGAAGAGAGAGAGAGAGAGAGTATGCTTCTGTGTCTGCTCTATTTCAGGGGATAGCTTTAGCTTCCAGAACAACTCTCCCTTTTCCACCGTGGACCGCGACAACAACCATAACTCTCGTGACTGTGGCGTGGAGTCAAGTTCTGGATGGTGGCATTCAAACTGTGCGAGATCAGACCTCAACGGACCCTATTCTACAGCTGATGATACTTGGGCCTGGTTTGCATGGGCTGACTGGCTGAAGTTTCAGGCCCTCAAAGGTTGCGACATGAAAATTCAACCTAAAAACTGAAATTCCTGCAGGACATGCTTTGTCCCAGCCCACGCGTTGGAAAGTAGAAAACGTAAACCATGCGTGAACTTTACCATTGCAATCGATATGTCAGCAATAGCTGCTCAGAGAATTGGTTAAGAAATGTGGCAACCACATACATGTATGCACGAACAGCGGCCGCCGGTTAGAGATAAGGGAAGTAAGCGAGGGTCCGTTCAGCTAAGAGACGCGCCAGCAGCAAGGCTCTCCCAGTGGTCAACCAGTAGGGGTGGGTGGGTGGGTGTTTGGGAGAGTCAACCAGTATTGTCTGTTGATTGTTCTTTTACATGTACCTGTAATAGAACACCATACTTATGCATACTCGATTTAAGTCGTGCCGTGCCGTGCCTTGTTGGTTTTATGTTTTCTTAATGTCATGTTTCTTATGTGATGTGTATTTTGGGCAGAAGCAATTTCCCTTCTAGTTTCCACTTAGCAACAGAGTCAAGCGGCCAGTTTCTAATTAGTCTCAAACGTGTAGTTCTGTTTCAGTATTCCTGTCTGCAGTGACAAAATAAAGTCATGGCATGTCGCTTTTAATCAGAAGTTGTTTGTTTCTTTGTTTGTTCGTTTCTTTCTTTCTTTGTCGTGAATTCGATCCCGGCTGGGGCCAAATATTTGTGCTGGCTTTTTCATCGTTGCCCCGTCTTTGATATCACCCTATGTGGTGGAAAAGGACGTTAAACCCCCAAACACCCACCCACCTTTCTTTGTTCTGGGGAGCCAGGGTGGCCGAATGGTAGAGCGTTGGACTTCTAATGCTCGGGTCGTGAGTTCGTATCCCAGCTGGGGCCAAATATTTGCGCTGGCTTTTTCATCGTTGCTCCGTCTTTGATATCACCCGCATATGGTGGAAAAGGACGTTAAATCCCCAAACACCCACCCACCCTCTTTCTTTGTTCTAAGCAGCCCCATTATAACAAAACGTGACGCAAGAGAACTGATGCGAGGCATTAGAATTGGCGTTTTTCCAACTGACGGGCCACCGGATGAACCCGATATGCATTATCATCTGAACCACGCGCTTAATGGTTTCACACACACACACACACACACACACACACACACACACACACACACACACACACACACGTGCGCGCACACAGAAATGGAGTTTAAAAATGCCGTTTGCTTTGTTTTCTTTAAGATAAGAGTTGCCAAGTGAAGGTTTTCTTTTTTGGAAAAGTTTTATTTTTGTTGTTTTGTGATTTGGTCTGTTATGTGACATGATAGTGAAAAAGTAGTCAAAATTTGTTTCCAGAGAGAGAGAGAGTTTTTAGGGCTTAAAGCCGCGCAAGCCACAAAGACTAATTCGCGGCTGGAGAGAGAGCGTGAGCGTGAACCTAGATCGCAAGAAACGCATAGCATCTCGTCAAATTCAGTGCATCAGATATATTATTCTCTTCTTCTTATTTTCATTTATCATTTTTATAACTCGTCATCCTGAACAAATCCCATTACATCTCAAGAGGTCACATCCGAATTTTGTCACGTCACTTCTGCAGCGGTGGGATTCCTCACACCACATACGTCAATAATTGAGACGGTCATCGGATTTGATGAATGCTTATTTTCTTACCTAGCTATCTGCTCAACTTCATCGAGGGGAGGGAGGGGGGACCAGAAAGTATGGGTAAGCCGGAATATATTTGGATTTTGTAGTGAAAATCGCCTTCGTGGTATAAAGAAAAGTTAACCTTGTAAAACTCATCCGGTGTCGAGTCTTCAAACGGGTAGCCATGGTATACGGAATATAGACCGAACTTGTCAAGGGTTACGTCAGGTCATACCCCACTACCACAGACCTACCGGGCACCCCCTTCCACGTGACCACAAGTCCGGTGTTGGTGAGGCACATCCCGCAAGGCGTATCGTGGTAGTTACCGCCCTTGTGCTGGCCCTTCTCCAACAGGCGGCGCCACCGTCCGTCAGCCGACATCACCAGCACGCAATGGCTGCCGCTACAGACGATGTAAACGTTGCCTGACGGGTCAGCGCACACCTGACGAGGCCTCTTCAGGTCGGGGTGGGTGAGAGTGTCCACCAGACACCCTGTTGCCAGTTCCACGCGGAAGACTGAGTTCGCGTCATTGTCGGCTATAAGCACGTCACCGCCAACCACGCACACGTAGCGAGGGTAGGACATGTCTTTGAGAAGCCTGCTGTTTATGACAGTATGCACCACCTCCCCCGCGCGAGTGATGACGTCGACGCACGCAGGTCCTTCCCGCTCTTTCCAGCAGCTGACGATGAGGTTGTCTTCCCCTACCCCTCCACTCACCCCCCAGTACTGCCTCGCCGTCCGCACGCGCCCTACAAAGGACACGTCACCGGTGACGTCAACCAGGTGGAGAGTTTTACTGCTTGACGTCACGGCGACTAAGCCGTCCGGCAGCAAAGCCAGTCGGTATGGCGTCACGTCCAGTTTGACGCCACGAATGACGTCACGGTTGTTTAGATCTAGCACCTTCACCATGGTGTTGTTTAGATCTGTCATGACGAGGCGTCCGTCGTCGGTAACGATGGCTGAGGTGATGTAAGGACCGATGAGCGCCGTGTCGTCAACTGAGGAAGGTTTGGACACGAACACGCGTCTCGGGGTGGCCGCCAGTGGGTCGAAGTGACGCTTCTCGACCTAAACAAATGAATAAATAAACTGATTAAGATGAAGTTTTCGATTACTGTTAACATCGGAAAGCTTTGGTAGTACTGGTATGAATGCGTCCTTCTTGGAATGGTATGGTATGGTATGGTATGGTATGGTAGACTTCTCCTCGGCGCACATATCCATCTCTGCTGAAATGCTCACGGCGCCGCAGGGCTGGAGGACGAAGCAGTGACAGCCTGCTGCCGCTAAGCGCTACTTTATGTGCAAACCTCCACCCTGCTATTCACTCTGGTGCGTGCGACAGTATTTCTGTTTACCACGACACCGGCCACAGCCTGCTCTTCTTCGAAAGATGAACGTGGGATTTTTTGCGTGCACACTTGATGTATATGCGTGCGTGCGAACACGAAGGCGAGACAGGCACCGTAAACGAGTCTTCGTATCTTTTTAATACTCGGGTCGTGAGTTCGTATCCCAGCTGGGGCCAAATATGTGTGCTGGCTTTTTCTCTCTGGCTTTTTGCTCCGTCTTTGATATCACCCGTATGTGATGGAAAAGGACGTTAAACCCCTAAACACCCTCCCACCCTCATATCTTTTTATTTGCTGGGGAGGGGGGAGGGGACCGGGGAAGGTGGGGGGGGGGGGAGGACGGGAGAAGACGCTCGATGTTTGGTTCAGCGGGAGGGAGGGGAAGACATTGTAGTTTCGCATTCTCACAACACTTATTAATTCGTTAATTACAGTTAATTATTTTTTTACAGATGAATGATAATAAGTTTCCGTCGCACCTGTGTCGGTAGAGGAGCACCACACTGCAAGGCCAAGTCTTTGGTTTGATGACTACATCGCGTCACTTCCGCCCACGTCACTTCCTGTCTGACGCTGTCAGAGAAGAGTCGCTCTACAACCTTCCGCAGCTCCACCTGACGGTCGACAACGTGCGTCCACTCAGACGCAGGCGCCTCCATCAGAAACCTCAGTCCACAGTCCACGCCCAGCAGTCGTACGTTGAAATCCTCATGCAGAGTCTCTACGGCTTCGCGCATGCGCCCTTCGTCCAGACGTGACGTCACTTCCGTCAACAACTGCCTGTTCCTCTGCTCAAGACACAGCGTGAAGGTTATGACCTGCTCTTGAACTCTTTTCTTCTCGTCTTCGTATCGCCTGGTGATGGCGGCCACTCGCTCCTCTCCCTTTCTCCGCTCTTCCGTCAGTTTCTTGTTCGCCGCAACCACCTGTGCCGCGGCCATCCTCTGCTCTTTCAACTTCTCTTTCACGCTGGCCAGCAGTCTCTTCCTCTCTTTCTTGCTGCTGCCGAGCTTCTCCGCTGTTCGAAGCTGCTTGGTCAAAGCCTCTGCCGTCGCTTTAGCCCGCTCCTCTCGACTCTTAGCGTCCTGCAGTGCTGCTTCACCTCGTCTCCTCTCTTCTTCTAGTTCTGCTTCGACTCTGCGGATTTCTTCAGCGTATCGTTCTGACAGTCTTCTCTGTCTCCTTTCTTCTCTTCTCGTCCGTCTCTCCAGCTCTTCCTGATGCTTGAGCTCCCGTTGTTCGTCCCACGTGACTTTGGCCAGCAGAACGTTCTCAACTGGAACAGCAAACAGGATAGGTTGGTATTTATGTGAACGTATTCATCAGACTGCCGACTTCAGAAACAAAGGGAGCTCTCTCTCTCTCTCTCTCTCTCTCTCTCTCTCTCTCTCTCTCTCAAATACAGAAAACTTCATTCCTACAAGGAAAACGCGTCGCCACAGTGTCGCGCCATCCGGTCGGTGGTCTAGTGGTTAAGAGACTTGTCACCACTCACCAGTGCAAGAGGTAAGGGGTTCGAGTCCCACTCGGGGCAAAGAATTTTTCCTTCTCGTAGGTGGCACCGATCATTCGGGCCGATCGTCGGGGGTTTTCTCCGGGTACTCCGGCTTCCTTCCTCTTCTGCTTTGGAAATCTTCAGCCCAACAAAAATTTGAAAAATAAATGCAATTCTAAATGCCGAAATTTAAATAGCTGAGCTGACCTTTCGCACCACGTGATTGTAATGTGTTTATGTCCAGTGTGTAAGAGAACGCGTGTGATTCACGTGAGCGTGCGTGTTGGGTTCAGTTCGCGGCGCTATGAGCCGATTCATGAAATTGGGTAAAGCGCCTATACAATACTACTTCTTTTTCTTCTCCTTCTTATTATTATTATTATCCACCTCACCTGCGTCCACTATACGGGCGTCGGAGATGAGCTCCAGGTCGGCCTGGTTCAGCTCCATGTTGATTGTGGAACTGCGGGCCTCCAGCATGACGCTCTCACACCGCTCCACCTTAATGCAGGAAGGGGACCTCACTCTTCCGACAGATTGTCCCCCTTGGCGGTCACGTGAGGTGAGGATTGCAGTCGACTCTGGCGATGCTGGGGACCCTTGTCAGTGAATAAATATGTGTAATAGGTAAATGAACGAATCAATCAATTAATCAAATAAATAACTAAATGAGTTTAACTGTGTCTATAAACCGAAATAGTCTGTTTTCCTTACGCAGCTTTAACTGTTAAAAATTTTAACGGGGTGGGTGGGTGGGTGTTTGGGAGTTTAACGTCCTTTTCCACCACATACGGGTGATATCAAAGACGGGGCAACGATGAAAAAAGCCAGCACAAGTATTTGGCTCCAGCCGGGATACGAACTCACGACCCGAGCATTAGAAGTCCAACGCTCTACCATTCGGCCATCCCGGTTCCCCTAAAAAAAATTAACGGATTTAAAATACTCACTCACTAACTCACCAACTCACTCACCCATTTACTCACAGGCCAGTTCCCATGGTTACTTTGAGCTGTTTCTTTCTCATTGTTGGTGGTCAAGCACACAAACATACGATGAAAAGAAGAACGAGCACAAAAGACGAAAGAAAAAGAAGTCGAACATTGAAATCAATAATTCAATATCTTGAACTTTCTTTGTGCCATTTGGAAAATAGTGAAAAACCAAAACTGAATTAAATTTTTTTTTTATAAATCCATCAATGTATGAATCAGTAAATATATCAGTAGAATTAAGTTTTAGAAAACAAAATAACCTGGGCTCGCATGTAAAAGTCGGGGTTAGGGAGTTTAGCCCCGTGTTAGAGTGTAACCTCGAACTAAAAAAGCTCTAGGGTTATTTTTTTTTTTAATCAGGAAGCGGGTATTCCAGCAAGGCGCCTATGCCGTTATAGAAGGATTTTTGTCTGTCTTTCTTTGCTTCCTTTTATAAATTTAATTTTGTTGTGGGGGTTTCTTTTGTCCTAGTCTGGGTTAGGCCCGTAGCCGTGGGTTAAATTAACCTCGAGTTTTACATACGGGCCCTAGAACTTGCGACCCTCATACCTTGGCTTTCCCTGTTGTTGACCTTGACCTCTACCGTGAAGACATGCAGGTTCTGCACGTTCTCCACAACCACACTGTCGCCATTGGCAACGTCAGACCGCCCTTCAGCATAACTCCGTTCATTAGTGACGTCACTTTCTTGATTCGGCGACACAAACACGTTATCAAGCTCGGCAGAATTTATGCTTTCATTGTACGCTGTCCTTGCAGAGGCGTGACTTGTTGACTCTGTTTGGTCACGTGGGCTGTGCGGGATCACGTGATTAGGTTCAGATTCGTCACGTGACGAGCCAGCAAGCGTGACATTAATTGCCGGTGTTCTTAACCCAGCTGCTGGGTCTGGCCCACGCTGGTTTGTGACGTCACCTGACGGCCTTTGAATGACGTCACGTTTAGGGATGAGGGAAGCTTTTGCGATTTCTGAGCCAGCGTTGTCATTAGTTGCTACATGTGATTTCTCTCCCTGGCTGATGTCACTTCCTGGGACACGCGAACCGCTTTTAATTTTGTGGTTCGTTTCTGTAGTCCCTTCATTCTCTCTGATACTACATCCTTTGGTGTGCGAGCCACGAACGGCTGTACGCTGTGCCTTGTCTTGGTGGTGAACTGAATTCAGTTCACAAGCGGCAGGTTCTAGGGTGCGCGCACTGGTGACAAGTTTCGGCTCAGTCTGGTCTTGCGTGCAACAAGATGATTCCCGAACAATCGTCAGTGCAAGGTCACCTTTGTCACTATTTTCTGGAAGTTTTGGGGCTTTCAGATTGGTCTGGGAATCGTGGGCTTCTGTTTCTCCGAATGAGATAGGAGGAGTTCCGTGGCTGTTTACTCCTGTCACAACTTTGACGTCTGTGTCCTCTGGATCGGCAAGTAATTTAGGGCTCAGTGTGAACTTGCATTTGTCAGATGCAGTCAGCTGTTTCAGGTTAGTCTGATCTGGGTCATGTGTGACGTCACTTTCTATGGAGGCAGCAACAGCCTTCAGGTTAGTCTCATCTGGGTCATCTTCGTTAGAGGGAGTCACGACCTTCAGGTCAGTCTCATCGTCTGTAACATTCTTCTCTTCAGAGGCAGTAACAGCCTTCAGGTCAGTTTGATCTAGGTCACTAGAGATTAATCCTCCTTGTGTGACGTCACCGCCTGGAGAGGCAGTGGGTACTTTCAGATCAGTCTCGTCCAGTTCGTCACGTGATTCCCTTGTCTGTGTGACGTCACCTGTTTGAAATCCAGTAACCACATTCAGTTCAGTGTGTTCTGGGTCGTGCAAGGACGGGGCTCCGAGGGTAAAGTCACTTGTATTGAAGACAGAACCTGCTTTCATTTCAGTCTCACTACGATCATCAAGTGATCTTCTACGCTGTGTGACGTCTTTATTTTGTGACACGATAACGTTTTTCAGCTCAGTGTGCTCTGGGTCGTTTCTTCGAATGACGTCAGCTGTGTCGATGTCACCAACAGCTTTTACGTCAGTCTGATCGGGGTCGTCACGAGATGTCCCTTCGTTTGTGATGTCACTTCCTGTGTTGCCAGCAAAATTGAAAGTTTTCTGATAGGTTTGTTCCGGGTTACTCGACCAGTGCTGCAAAGCCCCTGCAAGGTGTATATAAAAAAAATAATAATAATAAGTCAGGGTGAACAGGTGAAAGAGAACAGCACCAGCGACCAAAGCTCTCTTCATTTTTCAGTTATCGTCTTATTAATCGTCATTTCACCAGTATCACCACTGTTGTCATTGTTGCCCTCGTCTTCATCTTCATCACCATTATCGCCGTTGTTGTTATTGTTATTGTTGGTATCTCCATCATCATCATTGTCGTCATCATAATTATCGTTATTATCATCATCGTTGTCGTCGCCGTCGTCATCGTCATCATCACCATGACCACCAACACGACGACGAACACCACCGTTGTCGCCGTCGTCATTATCACCGTCACCACAAAGACCACCATCATCACCATCATCATCATCATCATCAAAACCGTCTTCATCATCATCATCATCATCATGACAAGCTTAACACTTTCCTACCTGCAGAAGCCTGGGGCCTGCGGAGTCTTGGGGAGAGAATGGGTTGTCTCCCGCCGATATCATAGTCTGGCGTCACCTTGGTAAACATACCCAGTAATAAAGAGATCGGTCAGTGGATTAACTCTTCCCACGGCCAATGAAAGGCTTAGAGGTTGAAGTTGGTTGGTGTAATATGAGTCATTTTACACTCTCAGTCAGGTTTACTATTAAGTCGTACATGATGATAAACGCGTGCTATACTATAGCATCAGTGAGTCGTACTCCACCACCATCATCATCATCATAGTCATCATCATCAACATCGTCATGGATACTTGCATAGTGCTTCTCTTTTGCGAGTTCTAAGCGCTCATCAAAGAAGTTGACAAAACAAATATATACATGTGTGTGTGTGTGTGTGTGTGTGTGTGTGTGTGTGTGTGTGTGTGTGTGTGTGTGTGTGTGTGTGTGTGTGTATGTGTTGGGGGGGGGCTTAACGTCCTTTTCCACCAAATGCGGTTGATATCAAAGACGGGGCAACTATGAAAAAGCCAGCACAAATGTCTGGCCCGAGCCGGGATAAAAAATATATATATATATATACACAGATAAACACAATGTCAGATAAAACAAAAAACAAATTCATACAAAGAAATACCAAATCAAGTGCACGTGTCGTGTACACACATCAGAGAGACAAGCATGGCAACAATGCCATTGTATAATAACGAAGAATTTACAGCGAGTAATAATAATAATAATAACATTCTCATATAGCGCAGTATCCCCACAAGGTGAGCTCAAGGCGCGTCACAAAATTAATATAGTCTGAACTAAACTAATTTTAAAAAGTAAGCAACACGTACTGACACAAGACACACAAACACACACACACACACAAATAGACGCAGTAAAGCCTGCTCTTAACTGGGCACAGCGCGCGAAACACACACGTGCACATCACAGTCGTTGCGCTCGGTGTCTACTAACTACAAAACTGAACACAGCTGTGCTCAGTGACAAACCGACTGAAGATGCACTGTCCACCATGTTTGCGCGCCGAGTGACGTGGTACAGCCAATCAGAATCTGTTGTGGAAACCACAGTCACAGTTGTGGCTGTTTGAAATCCAGGTTTCTGTGATGACGCCACAGCGGCGGATACCCCCAAAATCACAACTGTGGACAGAACTGTGGCGCTCCGCAATGCCCAGTTAAGAGCCGGCTTTACAGAAGTACTGTCTCTCGATCTAACAAACGTGATAAAAACTACTACACTTACGCATCTGATGATGTGTTCCCTGCTGCGTACCGTGGCTGCTTCTTGCCTCAGCCTCCGCAAACTGTCACAAGATGGCGGTTTGCAGTCCTGCCTCAGAGTTCGTAACCGGGTCACCATGGATCTGTCAACTTCGCACAGAGCCAGGCGAGCTATGTACACATTCAGCAGCTGAATCTCGAAGTCCATCTCCTTCGCTGTGCAGGTGAGGTCGTTGACGATCGTCCACAGTATCACTGACGCTCTCCTGCATTCCGACACCCTGGCGTTGAGAGACCTGACAAGCTCCTCAACGTTGCGATTCTTGTTACTGCCACATCTTTTCCCCAAGGATGAGAGGGTCATCCCTGGAGTGCCGTTATGAGGGACACGAAACAGAGTCAGATCCTGCAGCGCGAAGTGGCCGAGGGTTTTCGAGTGCCTCCTTCCGCAATCGTCGCAGTGCCTGATACCGCAGTCGTAACAGATGTTCGTACACTGTTCCGTTGTACAGCTATTGCAAGGCGTGTCGCATTCCTGTGCTAGCTTCTCGCACACCAGTGTCTCAAGGATGGTGTCCTTGTCCAGCTGATCAGCGGCCTCGCTGACTGTCTGCCCAGCGTCCCTGGGGATAAGATGCCTGCAGAAAGGACACACGTAATAAGGCCCTAGTCCTTCTAGAAGATAACGCAGACATCGTCTACACAACACGTGTCCACACGGCAGAATGGTGGGGCCCACACACAGGCAACAACAACGAGGACAGGCGGTCACAGATAGTTCACAGGAAGGCCGACTTAGGAGAGAGGTTGAGTTTTCAGGAGAAAACGTTGAAACCATTTTGGTTGGTTGGGTTATGGGTTTAACCTCATGCTCCACCTAATAACAC
Organism: Batillaria attramentaria; assembly: GCA_018292915.2. Taxonomy (NCBI): domain Eukaryota; kingdom Metazoa; phylum Mollusca; class Gastropoda; family Batillariidae; genus Batillaria; species Batillaria attramentaria. Next base: position 1,128,086 of record JACVVK020000119.1, on the reverse strand, counting down.
GTTGATATCGAAGACGGGACAAAGGGGAGAAACTGCAGGCACAAATCTCTGGCTCCCAGATGCGAATTCGAACTCACAACCCCAGCATTGACAGTGCAGCGCTCTAGCAGATCTGTTACCCAGCTTCCTGATACCATCGTGAGCTGGTGAACATTTTTGTTCAGCACTTTGGAACAGCACACATGCCAAGTCACTGACTCGTGCAATCTGAAAAAAAAGTTCAATACTTATCAGTGAAGTCGAAGACTGACAATGAAACAAACTCTTAATATCCTACACTCCAGATTTTTTTTCTTTTCTGGTCTGCATTTAGAAGCAGATAGGCCTACTTTTTCCAGTAAGAAAGCCCGACTGTCTGCTTTGGAGTTTGATGGGGCCGGGATCCGCCGAGAAAACCCCTGATGAGTAGTCCGGAAACCAAGAAAAGTGGTATCACACTTCAGCAGAGTTACCTTTTGTTTATTGAAGTTATGTCCCATTTGTTTGTCTTCTGAGGAAGGCGAAAGCCGAAACGTTGACCCGTGCCGTCCTTTGTGAAAGTTTAATTGGTTTCTGTCCCTTTTATTTTGCTTTCATTTGCCACACTTCATCGTCACGGCCGTTTAGTAGTGCACCTACTAAAGTAGCGCGTTCACTATTGAGACACTGCTCATACTGTGACTGACACCTACAACTCATGTGTACGTCAGGAAAGAACAGAAAGACTTGCAAAGTGTAGCAGTGTGTTTATCCACGATGAAGAAAGCGTTCACGGAAACTGCCGACTAGTACTTCACTTGAACTTACACTGAAGACAAAATACGAAACTACGGCCACATGTATCACCGGCAAAGCACGATAAGACTGTCAAACTTGTACTGTATTTGGATCATCCGCAGACACTCCCTGGGCGAGTACACACGCGTACACTGATGACAACGGGCTAAACCGGACTCTGTGAAAAATTATACACTTCACCACTGACGCAAATTACGTCAGTGAACAACGTAGGCCTGCGCATGATAAGGAAACGCCTAACATCTGACACCTACAGCCGGAAACGTGGCCAGCACGAAAACTGACCTTGAAAACTGTTCCTGAGAGCGTGAGTGACACGGTGGAACAGGGCCGGATGTTTTCAGCTTTCGTATAAAACTGCATATTTCATGCGCCTACCGTTAGTCTCATGTGTCAGTATTATACCTCAACAATGACTTAGTGTCCGTCGTAAGAGAGCAGCGCACTCGTTAATATTCAGCCGGGTTTCAGTTGCCGAACTGAGTCAAAGTCTCTTGCACAGGTATCAGAGGCGGTTGACTAGACGTGTTGACTAGTTGCACTGGTGTGTGTGTGTGGGGGGGGGGGGGGAAGGGGCACAGACGTTAAAAAGATAGACCCACCGCCGCACGCTGCCACCGCTGCTTGCGAGTGTCGCTACGCGGCGGCCATCTTGCGGATACCAGAACTCACAGGCTGGTCGAGTACCCAACGTTATGCGCTTGATGATTTTGCCCAAAGCTAAGCAAAACAGCCCTCACACACCCCAGTGCACGGCTGAGAGAGTTAACGATTTAGTCAAGTAGCAGAAAGCACACAAAAGAAACACAGGAAAAACAAAGAAGAGACTTACTTTCAGATATCACTCCTTGTGTGAAAATAAAATTCACCAGGAAATTGTGAGAACACGTGTAGATAAAGCGGAACGATGCTATGCGCGCTGATAGCGTCTGGCACCAGGTACTCGCAACATGGCGCGCGGCGGCGTCACACTTCCGGCACCGCAGGGAGTCTATCTTTTCTACGTCTGAGGGAAGGGGTAGTGGGACTGGGTTAGGATGAGATTGGGAATGAGCCCAGAGACAGCCGACGCCGAGAGCAGACGGCGATGAGAGGGGTGGAGGTGGGGCGTTGTTACTTGTGTTAACTCTTTCGTGACGGGAGACTTTGACCGAAGGTTGAGTAGTCTAAGCCGTCTGAGGTAGAAAAGTTTCGCTCATCACCATTTAATTCTCCGTCTATATTTTCAAAATATCAAGTATGTGTTTTTTCAATGAATCATGCTGGAGATGTTTGATCACATGTAGTACGTTTACTGCAGTTTTGTGGCGTCAGCCCCAGTCACAATAGCATGCGCTCGCACAGAGAGAGAGAGAGAGAGAGAGAGAATGATACGCTATGTTTTAAGGATGTAAGATTACGTACAGGGTCCTTTCTTCTATCTTGTTCTTGCTACATTCTACTACTACAACTACTATTACTACTGCTATACACACACACCAGAACTCTCTCTCTCTCTCTCTCTCTCTCTCTGCGTTCATCCTTTACCCTTCATTTAATGTTATTCCGCTTGAATTTGGAGAGAGAGACAGACAGACAGAGAGAGAGAGTGCCTGAAAGAGAGAGAGAGAGAGAGAAATGAAATGAACTTTATTTTCCAAGGATAAAAGATTAGGTAACATGACCTCTATTAAATGTTGTCCTTGCTATACTAGAGAGAGAGAGAGTGTTCATTTATTGTCCGTCTATGGCCTTTCCATGAAAGTCAGGATGCGTATCAAGTTCTATAAACACGAGGTGTAACGTGGTGGTTTGAAGGTGTCCGATGAGACAGCAATTTACGATGGGATAGCATATAATTATGGTTGGCAAAATCTGACGAAACAGCAGTTTTTCTACAGAAAAAAATCGACAATGAAATAAGCATGTTCTTTGCTGCAGAATCTTTCTTTTCTACAAAAAAACAAAAACCTCTTTCGCAGAGATTGTCGGTTTTTATACAGAAAACCCGTTTTTCTGCTGAAAAGTATCCTTTTTCTGCAGGAAATAAATTCCCCAGAAGAATAAATAACACAGTCCATTTTTCTGCCGAAAAACTGCAATTTTATCGGATTTCGCCAACTATACATGTTTTGCCATTGTAAATCGCTGACCAACCCTCCCCCCTCCCCCCCCCCCCAAACCACCACCAGCAGGTCATATCCCGTGATAGAAGAGGTACCTGTCCCCGTCTTGATTTTTTTCGCTCTTAACTGCCCTGAGGCAGGGTGGCCGCACATAGGCTGCTGACCTTGGTAAGGACATAAATTCAGCGGACACGTGTACTCACAGGACAGGCCAGTTCAGTTTACAGTACAGGCAATCCAACGACAGTAAAAATGCCGGCGATATGTTTCAGTGCTTCCCTCTTCAAAAGTGCGCAAACTAAGACTTGTTAGGGTGGGGGTGGGTGTCTGGGGGTTTAACCTCCTTTTCCACCACATAGGGTGATATCAAAGACGGGGCAACGATGAAAAAGCCAGCACAAATATTTGGCCCCAGCCGGGATCGAACTCACGACCCGAGCATTAGAAGTCCAACGCTCTACCATTCGGCCACCCCGGCTTCCCAAGACTTGTTAGACTAAGAAAAATAAATAAAGATAAAGAGTAAGTGGGTGGGTGTGAGGGAATTTAACGTCCTTTTTCCACCATATACGGATGATATCAAAGACGGGGCAACGAGGAAAAGGCCAGCACAAATGTTTGGCCCTGCCAGGGATTCGAACTCACGACCCGAGCACTGTGAGTCGAACGCTGTATCATTCTGCTATCCCGACTACACATAAAGATAAAGAAATATCGCAAAAAGACAGTAATTAAGGAAAGTTACTTTGTGTAAAATAAAATACTCCATCCCTTTCAGTGATCGTCATTGTCAATCCAGTAGGGGTGAAAGAGTGGTTTGCGTATTTCTCTAGAAATTTGTTAATTTCATACGATCAGAGATACTTAGTAATAACAAATATGCATTTTGTGATTACTGTATTTTGCGACAAGGATGTAGTTTAATGTGCAATTCTATCACGAGTATTTCCTTGTTCGAGGTTGGTTGTTTTGTTTTGTTTGTTTGTTTATGTTTTATTTGTATTTTTATTTGTTTGGTTTTGTTGAAGATTGGTATTTTTTAATAAAATTTAATTTTTGTTTTAAATTAAGATTTGTAATGTTTTTGTACATAACTCAACATTTCTCTACTGAAAAACAAAATGTATACAATGTTGAAACGGTTGATCGTGAAAGGGAATATAATTATCATCAAGCGCCTGTGTTGCAACTGTTAAACACTATAGAGATACGCAACATTTTAGGAAATGTCGTCAAGCTCCTGTGTCGATCTTTGTCCCTGTTCAACCCTAAAGGCGATGTCACACTGAAAACATGTTTTCCTAAAACATGTTTTATAAAACATGTTTTGAAAGGCAAAACGCTCGAAACATGCTTTCCGAAACAATACATGACACACGTGAAAACAAGCAAGCGCGCGTCTAAGGCGCAAGAGAGAGAGAGAGAGGGTCCCGCTACGGACATGTTGACTGAGCGGATACGGGAAGGTGTCACTTGACACTCCGCACGGCGGCTTTCATTGGTTGAAACACAAAACATGTTTTCGGATTTTAGGGAAGGCTCTAAAACTGAAAACACGATCAAAACATGTTTTGAAAACATTGTTGTGAAGTATGTCACACGACAAAACACGTTGTTTCGCAGCGAAACATCTGAAAACAATGTTTTCAAGTGTTTTTGCCCTCTCGTGTGACATGGCCATTAAAGAGACGTATAACGGGACATGTATTTAGTTTATGGCTTGACACTGCATGCATAATTATTTTCGGCCAAGAGCGCGCTCCGCAAGATCCGGCTACTGTGTATATAGCCATCGCTAAAGTTTTTTTTCTTTTCTGTCGTTCTGAAACAGTGTTCTCAACTAAGCCAACACAGAATGTGTTTTAACATTTGCATCTTCCTCTTTCTTTTCGGGAGGCACTGAGAGGAGTGTGTGTGTGTGTGTGTGTGTGTGTGTGTGTGTGTGTGTGTGTGTGTGTGTGTGTAATGGGGGAGGGGGAGGGAGGGCAGTCGAGATGGCCGGAGGTTTTCCTGTGCTCCTCCGATTCAATAGTTTGGACGTCGTTTGCTCTCACGTATGTTTGAAAGATGAGCACACTGACACATGTGTTAACGTTGTTTTTGCATGACTTGCCAATAAAAGTCGTTTTCACGTTGATAAACGGCTCTTTCCTTTCACAACAACAAACCGAAATCCCTCAAATTGTTTCTAACCGAAATCCCTCAAATTGTTTCTAACCGAAATCCCTCAAATTGTTTCTAACCGAAATCCCTCAAATTGTTTCTAACCGAAATCCCTCAAATTGTTTCTAACCGAAATCCCTCAAATTGTTTCTAACCGAAATCCCTCAAATTGTTTCTAACCGAAATCCCTCAAATTGTTTCTAACCGAAATCCCTCAAATTGTTTCTAACCGAAATCCCTCAAATTGTTTCTAACCGAAATCCCTCAAATTGTTTCTAACCGAAATCCCTCAAATTGTTTCTCTTCCTACTCAAACTTGAATCACTCGATGCTACTAATCACTGGGTTTTGGTTTGCTACTGAAAAAGTGGGGCGGGGGCGGGGGATAGGTGGTTTAGTGATGCTCGTAACAATACTCGTTCAATCTGATGGTTTAATACCTCAGAAACAGCACAAGAAAGAGAGGCGCTACAAACCTCCCAACACAATAAAACGAGAGCGTCAAAGCCGCACGTCATCGGCGTCTGCAAAACTTTGTGCAACATTATTGTTGTGCATAAACGTCACCGCGCGTGGTTCTGTTCGTACTTCCACAATTCCGAAAGAGGATGTTCGCCAGTCCCTGTGATAGCAAACACAGGGGCAGGTAATGCGAGTCTAATGTAGTCACCACAGTAGGTGGGTGTTTGGGAGTTTAACGTCCTTTTCCACCACATAAGGGTGATATCAAAGACGGGGCAACGAGAAAAAAGGCCAGCACAAATATTTGTCCCCAGCCGGCGGGATTCGAACTCACGACCCGAGCATTGAGAGTCCAACGCTCTACCATTCGGCCACCCCAGCTCCCCGGCGGGGGCGCCGGGGGGGGGGGGAGGGGGGCTGTGGGGGAGGGGAGGGCTTAAAAGCAACAACAACCACCTGAAACGCTACTGCAGTGTGGGGACGTGTGCATGCCATGCTCACAATTATTTTGAACATATATAATTCTAGCTTTACCTGAGAGCAAGCGGCGTCGAAGCAGCACCAGAAAAACTGACACATTACCCGCTGTTGCCCTCCCCCCCCCCCCCCACGTCTTTTCAGACGGATGGACATACCTGTCACAAGGTCAATGTCTGGGCAGATTCCCGGAACTGTAAACTGGGGTAGGTTCCTGGCTTCTGGCCCCATCTGACACCGACTGACTCGGCGTGTCGACACGCATCGTTGATTCGCCACCTCGACACGTCACGCCCTGACCTCGTGGAGAGGTGACTGATCACTTGTGGTACATGTAGTTCAGTGACGGCTGCGCAGTTTACACATTGGCGCACGCACGCACACACACACACACACACACACACACACACACACACACACACACACACACACACACACACACACACACACACACACTGTGACACACTGACAGTAATATCGGTATAACCACTGCACTGACAGTACATGTATCATACGAAAGCTTAGACCATCATTACATTTCAGTCCAATGCATGTAATATGAAAACAGCTTGAAAAGCACAACTTTCACCAAAACAGAGAGAAAGAGCAGTTTATTTTAAAATTCAGCACGTCAGTGGTGTACTAAGTCTAGCACTCAGTAAAGCCCGGCCAACATGGATCAACAAAAAAGACCATGTGTATGCTTCTGAGCACCAGAGAAACCGGAGTCCCCGGAGAAAAACTCTGAAACCAGACACCACCTGCAATTAAGCTTTACAGGATTCATAGTAACATCATGTAACTTTGTACCATAACATACATTGTCTTCATGGTTCGCTTTTAATACGTGATAAATAAAGTTTCAAAACGATACACAAATTCAGGAGACCACAAATCGTGACCGCAACAGAACAAAACAAATTAATAAAGTTAAAAATAATACCGGTTCCACATTCACGGCTTGAAAAAGACCAATCAAAGATTTCCTTAAACACATGACAGATGACATAGGTTGAAATCCACTGATGATGTTCACACACACACACACACACACACACACACACACACACACACACACACACACACACACACACACACACATACACACACACACACACACTTCATATACTTTATATAACCATATTATCTCATATCATCGATGAAAATCTGAGAGTACATGTAAAGGCAAGTCTAGAAATTTACAAATACAATTTAAAACGTAACAAAAACAAAACATTAAAATCTTTTTGAATTTTAAAACTGAAAATAAAAAAAACATGCATATAAACACACACTTAAAAATGAAATGTAAGAAAGCACCCAAACACATTTAAAAAAAAGAGAAATGAACAATTTCTAAAATGTATGATGTATAAGAAACACTCCCCCCCACACACATTATTTCTTTCAAATTTTAAACTTCAAAATGATCTACATAAACTCACACAATGAAAAAAAAAAGATTTAAAAAAAAAACTTGAAATGTAAAACCACACCCACATAAACACACATAAAAAAAAACAAAAAAAAACACCCCAAATCTTTCAAATGTCCACAGAAACAACAAAAACCTGCAAACACACCAAATTTGGCCAAAACATTTAAAAATTTAAAAAGACCATGAATGGCTAGCCGATGATACAAGACTGAAAAGGAAAATCGAACTAAACAAATTTGACAGACCACCTTCAATAGAATGCACATCTGATGAGTATGGAATTACTTGAGACCGAGCACGTGTACATGGTACGTATACCACTGTCAAATGCCAGTTTGATGACGTGTGCAACATCATGGAAGGAGGCAACAGACAAAGGGAACAAAGAAGAACATAAGTGAATCGCACTGACAGAAAGAAAAGAGAAAAACCAGCAATTCTGTATAGCTGTGACAGCCAACACAGACAGGGCTGCTAAAAAAAAAATAAAAAAAAGGAGGGGGGGGGGATACAAGGGTGAGTAAGTGAGTGAGTTTTTGAGGCTTAACCCTTTCAGCCCTGAAGGAATCTCAATAGCGATAACACTCTCTGCCTGCGAGTTTTTCAAGTGTGCTAAATCTCAGTAAAGCTGAGCTCTTGCAAACAAAACCCTATTTCTCAAGAAGTGTCGGATCCATCCTATAGAGGAATCTTCCACTGTGCAGAGCGTATGAGAGTCGGTCACATGCACGCATATTATTGTTAGGGTCTGCGAGACCGTTTCATCATCAGCATCAGCATCATCATGTCTCTCAGTCACGGCCATAACCTGCGGCGTAGTCTGCAGAACTAAAAGCATACATCTCTGCGGCGAGGTATGTAAGCAAGGGAAACTACTCTAAATAACTTAGTTTTCTGCTGCACGCAGTGGACAGGGGTATACAAACATTTCACTTCTCTCACTTTCCTCTCCCGTATAAGAAGTCCATGATGACGCCTGCAAGCATTCTCATCACAGGAGCTAGCCGCGGGCTGGGTCTTCAGTTTGTCAAGCACATTCTGTCTCTGCCTCAGCCGCCGAAAGTTCTGTTCGCAACCTGCCGCGATCCTGCGAGAGCAGACGATCTGCTCAGGTTGGCAGAGCAGCATGGTTTTGTGACAGTTGCCAAACTTGATGTGACCAACGACGAAGACATCGCGACTGTTTTCGAACAGACAAAGGCTGCTGTTGGTGCCAGTGGCCTGAACTTGCTGATCAACAACGCTGGAATAAGCGAGAAAAGCAAGGGCGGTTTTTTGGAGACACAGACTAGGGAGAAGTTGCAGACTCATTTTGATACTAACGTCACTGGTAAGCGAAGTGGTAGGATGATAAACTAGACAAAACAAACAAACAGTCGTCACCACTACCTAAACACACACACAAACACACACGTACCCATGAATGAAGTAACAAACGGAAACATGTAAGTTATGGATATGCAATAATACTTTACTTAGATGACTGAATTTTTTTATTTTTTTTTGCCTGGCCAAAATACTATTTTGTGAAATACATGTGCATGTACATTGTTTACGGTGACTCCCACTTTGTAGCAGAAAATGTTGCAAGCCCTTTTATTTTTAATGGCTTAGCTGAGAAATAGTCATTGTTGCTTGCGCGGTGTTAAGCCCTAAATAACTGTAGCAGAAAATGTCATGAGAATATATTATAACGGCCATTTTGTCTTTGCAGGACCTGTCCTGATAGTTCAAAAGTTTTTACCTCTTCTGAAAACAGCTTCAGAAGTAAATTCTTCCCAACCAATGAGCTATGCTCGAGCTGCTGTCATTAACATATCATCGGACCTCGGATCCATCGAGTTATCTTTGAAAAGTCACGCCAATGTCTACCACTATCGCGCATCAAAGACAGCATTGAACATGGTGACGGCTTTGATGTCTGTCGAGCTTAAAGGAAGTGGAATTCTGGTCTCGGGCGTCCACCCTGGGTGGGTGAGAACGGACTTAGGTGGACCCCGTGCACCGCTGGACGCAGAGACGAGTGTCAGGCAGTGCTGGTCAGTCATATCCAACATGGTGGAAGCATCGTCGGAGCTTTTGTACAGTTATGATGGAACAGTTGTGCCCTGGTAACTTTTTTTTCAATTATGAGGACAACTTATGAAACGTTGCCAGTGGGTAGCAGCAATTTGCCAGCAGGGCCATCGTTTGATGGGTGATTTCAACAAGCTATCCACCTTCCACACCAAGAGCCTCAGAAGGATCCTGCGCATATTCTGGCCTGAGACAATCTCCAACCAACATCTATTTGTCCAGTGCAACCAGGACAGCATGGAAACCATCATCATGTCAAGACAATGGAGATGGATCGGACGCGTCATCCGAAGAGTCAGATAACATCACCCGCACAGCCCTACACTGGACACCAGAGGGAAAGCGAGAATGAGGGCAACCCAAGAGCACCTGGTGTCGAACCATGGAGGGGGAGCTCAAGACCCTGCATCACACCTAGGAAAGCATTCAGAAGCTGGCCCAGAACCGGCAGGAGTGGCGATCCTTTGTTGTTGCCTTACATGCCAGACGGCATAACGGGCATGAGTGAGTGAGTGAGTGCCATAGTTTGATACATGATAGGCACTAGTAACGGACCAGCACATGCTGCTGATCAGATTTTGGTTTGATTAGCAAATGGTCTCTGCACATCATCAGACCAAAACATATGCACTCTCTGCATTCAGACTGGCAACAGGGTGCAGGTTAGTGATTTCGTCTGCCTGTGGCTCTTGTGGTACATGTATGGCGTTTGAAAATTATGAAGAACAGGAATTTGATCAGGGATTTTCACCAATTCGGTTCAAGTCCTCTCGTGATGCTGTTGTGGTGCCACCAAAGCTGTGATTTCACCTACATACATTTTGTATTTAATAAGCCAGTGCATGTTGAATACAGTGACTGTTGTATTTTAACAGTTAAAACTTGGGATAGTAGACGTATTACTGTGATATACTGCAACTGGCTGTGTGCACAGTAATTTTTTTTTTTTTTTTGGGGGGGGGGGGGGGGAGGGCAATTACTTCTTCCCTGGAGTGCTTAATACATTTCATCTGATTCTTGCTAGAACAATTCTTTTCTTGCAAACTCATGAGAAATGCTGGGATAAATAAGTTTTGTTGTATTGTAATTGACCGTGTGCTCACTGAGACATTTTATTTGTGTGTGCATGTGTCTCTTGAACATGTTGCAGCATGTGGTTACCAGTACAACATTTCATCAGATTTCACTTAGCGCGAACAGTTTTCTTCTTGCTGACTCATTTCTTTTTGTCAACACACACACACAATGACCCACAACCAAAAGTTATCTATATTTATTTATAATTATAGCACAGTTTGTATCTCACAGTACATTCAATATCATTGTAACATGACACTATATACCCACCATGAACTATGAGAATGATAATTGATATGCAAAAGGTTGTACAGGACTTGAAGTACAGAGAACTGTAGAATATGGACTTGATAACACATCCCTCTTTGCAGTGACAGTATGCAAAATGCTCAAGACTGATAAATGTGCAAGCTGGTCAATAACTGAGTAGTAATTTAAATTTTAATCAATTACAATGTCTTTAACTGTGACACAGTGAAAAAACAAGGAATACAGTGTTCTCAATAAAATTCATGATTTGAGTTTTGCAATGGAAACTATTTTACTCTTATTACATGTACTATTATGTTGTTGTTTCCTACATGCAATGCATGTATGAGAAATGCTGTTTTGGGACCCTCCAAGTTAAACTACCGCCTACACGATCTGCTATAGTTAAAGATCAGGACCAAAGTCGGTTCAGTGAATATAGAGGAAGACAGAATAAGCGTATAAATACACCAGATGACAACAGTTTAAAAAGTGGTGGCAAGCGAATCAAATTTGTGACCCTCCTCCACGAAATGAGTCTTCTTGTGCTATTTGTTCATGTTACAGGACGACTCATTTCGTGGTGGAGGGTCACATTTCTTCTTGTTGAAATGCAACAAAGAGTCAGCAGTAACAAAACCTCAGATCATAACAGAGACAATAATTCAAATACAGATGGTAAGCCACAGTAATGTATTGGGTACACAGTACTCTATCTAAAGATAGGCAGTCATAAACACACAATCAGTCTTAAATTATTTTCAGTGTGCAGAGATATATTATCCACAAAACCCGTTACTGTTTAATAAATTCAAAAAGCAGGCCTATCTCTACTTAGCATTTTACTTTCTATCAGTGTAATTTAAACTGGAGCATTACCACAAAAGAAAATGCATATCAAAGCTCTATGACAAATAACACATGGTATTACATGTACTACGCTGTCACGTCAACTGTTTGGATCAATTCACTCTGTTGATTTGAAATGTGCTGACCAATGGAATATTGTACCATCAAAATATGCGTAAACTTCTCAGAAATGAATTTTAATAGATCCCCACGTGCAATACTAAGAGAAAAATACACAATATGAAGATCGCTGTCCTTGAGGGAAAACTGTGATGAGCCAGAAGACTCCATTGAAAAATCCACCAAAAAACATGATATGTTTCAGTTTGCTCTATTTGAAGTGAATACCTGCCATATGACCAAGTTGAATGTATTCCAAAACCCAGAACAAAATGACAGGCGGTCATTCTATGAATTAATAAATGCTACGGTGGTGTAAACACAAGAAAACATGCGGGGAGAGGTGCATCTGGTCGGGATTAAGAAATGCCAACACCACTTAAGTTGCTAGTGTCGAAAATGGGGGGAAAAAAAGAAAAAAAAAAACACAAAATTTCTCCCCCAAGCAGGAATTTAGCACAAGACATTACTCTTAACAGTCCAATACTCTGCTAGCCTGGTTGACCCAAGGTCTCTCCCCCCAAAAGTAGAGGTCAACTTATACACATTGCTGAAGGTGAATTCAAAGGGAAAAAAGTTTCAAATGGTATATATGTAATCTTATTTCATGAAAACACAGACACTGATGTGAAAGCACATTTTGGACAAAGGCTCAGGTGATAAACCTCCTTCACGGACATTATTTTAATTATGCTGTGTGATCAATCCCGTTCTCTCCAATCTCGAACAGACAGCATTCTTCTCGTCAATTAAGAGTTACTGGGGGAAAAAATTGATAGCTAACCTGGAAATTACGTCTCAGCCACAAAAAAAAAGAAAGAAAAGAAAATGGACACATACATGACAATACTAGAAAAAGGCATGTAGAATACATTTGTACATTCAAGCATCACAAGATGGAGATAGCAACAAAAGCAATCTACATCTTAACATGTAGTTAAGTCACAGCAATCAGACAGCCATCATACATCCTTCAGTACTCAAGACTTGTGGTGCCTTGGTGAGTTGGTCTGTTAATTACTACAACTGACACAACTAACATAGCGCAAGAAGTGTGAGAATAGCAACAGATCTACAAACATCAAACATGGTAAACGTTCAGTGAAATGGGCAACTCCTTGGTGCTACTACGCGAGTGGACGTTATTGCTGAATAAGTGTAGTGATCACAAGAACACTAGCAGATGAAATTTGCACACAAATGTAAGGCAGGATGCAGTCTAAAACACTCGGTGTATTACTGTGTACCATGTGTTTATCTACAAATTACAATGTGTATGACAAATTACACTGGCAAACACGGGTGTGTGTGTGTGTGTGTGTGTTAGAGTACAGAATGTTGCAAAAACACTCACAAAAACCAAAGGAAACACTGGCTATAGTTAGGATTACTGTCTAAACTGGTGTGTCCTCATTCCCTAAACTTATAACTTATGGTTCATGATACGATGCAAGATCTACTACACACTGCACCATTTGCCTCTCAACTGCTAGCACACCTGCTGATCTGAGTATATGTGAACAGACTTTTGAACAAAGTCATAGTGCATATGGATCCGCGTGTTCAGACTACAACGCTATGCAAAGACACTTTGACTATGAAAGACGCAAGGCGTTGCAAGCAGATAAAACAGTTGACTACATTCTCAGTTCCTGTACAGACACAGTTGAGAACTTTGATCAATGTTCACACACACACAGACACTCTTTACCCTACAAAAAACTATACTACAAGTTGCACAGATTTTGAAGAAGTGAAACTAAGGGGAACATTCAAAGCAAAAGACAGAAAATTAGCACCTTTGAGAAACAGCATGAATATCAACGAGGGTGCAGGTGAGCTGATAGAAGTCTCACCAATACTGACGATAAAAACACCTAAAGCGTTCACTCAGTTTCTCCCCTTGACAAACACAACACAACAACTAGAACAAAGACATTCATTTCTGAGCTCCGACTGCAACACTTACAGCTAAAGATGTCAAAACTAAATCATCACAATGGGAATCGGAGAACATAACTGTGCCACAGTTCTTTACACAATCTTTCAGCAAAGTTTTAACACTCTCACTTTGTAGCAAACCCTACAATATGTCCGTCTCTACAACTTGCAACTTCACTGGCGACTGCAAGCCCCACTGCACAAAAGTGCAGACAAGTTCGGTCAAACTTCAGCTGACCACACAGACAGCATTCAAATGTTAAACACCACGCAGTCACACGCCAGTTTTCATCTTACTCTTCAAGAAAAGCAAGGGAGGCTTCTGTCGACCACACTGGCCTTTCGCAGGTGGGAATTTCTGTCAAGTTACTCCGTATGTGCATAAAAACTGACCAGTGATTGTAGTGTGTGTAAGAAAATATGATACACTTTACAGTTGTACAATGGTTTAACACACAAAAAAAACATGATACCGGGTAGTAATCACCTTTTACCCCCTCAAAAAAGAAAAGAAGAAGAAAAAAAAGACCTGCCACAAAACAAAGCTAAAAATAAATCAACATTTGCCACACCAAAAATTAACAGTGGGACTACTTATCTACATCTGGTACACATAGTAACAGTTAGCAAATATTAGCAACAAAGGCACTTTCAATTCTATCAGATTACAGGAAAGCTTAAGCCTAGCACTCCACCAACTTCTCTCACATCCCTGGTACAATGTACAAATCTCTTGTACCAATCAAACTCATTATCATCTTGGCCATAGTGAAAAGAAAGACAAGCAGAAGATCAACATAGAGATACACATGTAAATATGCAGTATCATGTATGTCTTTGTGAAAGCATGAGTATGATATGATCAGAACAGTTTTCGTGTAGCAAGTGATGCCCACATCAAACCCTTTGAACAGACTTGTAAACTCAAAGTGGATAACCCTGCTTTACAATTTATCCCCTAAAAAAAGGGGGGCTTACATCCAGCATACATAAAGATACACGGTTAATCCAAGCACAGAAAAGCAGCTCATACATATCTGAAAAGATACATCAGGACAGCCATGATGGAAACCGTTCTGCTTTTGTGACATAGCAGAGAACATGTACCCTTACCAGCTACACTGACTTGAAATGTGTATGAAAAAAAACCAAACATACATTGATTTGCACGATGAGAAATTACATCTCCATGATTGCATTAGTGGGGATTCACTTTCATGTATTCCGGAGAATATCCACGCTGCAGGCATGACGAGGCAGAATGCGGACGCAAGGTGAAGGTCATACACCCACAACTGCCAGTAAATGCCCCTCTTTTATCTGAATATACATCTGTGTGTTGTACATCAATCTGTTGCAACTGAAGGAGAATGCGAACACACACAGACAAATCGTAATCATTCCCATCAGTACAACCCCCCCATACGCTCAAAATACGCATCATCTTCCACACAAAAGCCCCCAGAACAGAGGAGGCAGATCACACCGAAGACGAGGAATCGTAGTCCTCCGGTGGCCTGTCCTTGTACTTTTCTTTGCGGATTTTCTCCAGCCTGCGTCGTGCGTCCTCCAGTTCCTTCTCCTTCCGCAGAATCTCCTCTTGTGCCATGATTTCCTGCAACGCAGTGGTACAGTATGCTCTGGTCAGTATAAAATCTGTTTTCATCGCAACCCCTTTCACAACGCTTGATTTTCTTTCATCCTACGTTGATAAGGTTAAGGCACAATGGGACGGGTCAGAGTCACAGGTGACTGGACACTACTCAATGTTACATTCCTGCCATTTTTGTTTAAATTAACCTTCGCTGTACGTCACCTAAAAACTTGCCTTACTGACAAAAAATCATGAAGTTTCATGGAACTTGCGTGAAAATTGACTGAGCTGTGGATGTTTGAATGAAAATGTGGGTGCACTTGCACCGACGACATACAGCAATGGTTAATGATTATACAAATAAAGGTTTTGTGCCATTACACCTGCTTAATAAATTTTCACAGCCGTTTTCACAGCTCCCTACTGACACTATATGCCAAATTCACCAAATTATAGTTCCTAACACACACTTCATGCTAACAGTAAGCTCAATAAAAATTCTCAAAACTGATTAAAAAAAAACATAAAAAAAAACACCCAACCACAACTGCATGCTAATGACACTATCTGACATTTCACACAGTACGATTCTACACAGACAGTCAGTGAAGGGATTCCCAGGGCACGTTACCTGTGCGATACCGCCCACCATGCGCTTGTTGATAGTCAGCGACTCTTCCTCATCTGCAATTTCTCTCTCCTGCTGAGCGGCCCTCACCAGCGCCTCTGACGCTCGCTTCACCGCGTTGCCCGCAGCCTGGGGAAGGTCAGAAATTTGCCACAACATTAGCACACCACTCTCACTGTTGCTAAATCTAATGATACACGTAACACAGAGTTCTCATAGAACTTGTACTGCCTTCTTTTGAAAGAAACTGTAACTGGGGCAAAGAATACAGTCATTAATACGATCTGCAAGTCTTGTCTGGAGTTGCGCTTTTCGACCACAGTGCAAAATCTGAGAAAGGTAAATAAAAATCTCCTTATTTTCTGACCAGGCAGTAAAACGTGAAGATGTAGGCTATCTAAACTGACATTGTTCTACTTTGCTCTTTGGTTTTCGACCAAACCTTCAAATTCAAGATTTTTTAGTGTAAGAAGC
This sequence comes from Batillaria attramentaria, assembly GCA_018292915.2. NCBI lineage: Eukaryota > Metazoa > Mollusca > Gastropoda > Batillariidae > Batillaria > Batillaria attramentaria. Next base: position 1,111,656 of record JACVVK020000119.1, on the reverse strand, counting down.
TGTTGAAAAGTTAAGGTCATTATGGTAAGTTGAACAGCCAATGAAGTATGTTACAACTCTTTCAAACTCTCACCTGCAGCCGTTGCATAGCAACTGAGCCTGGATCAGCCTTGACCTTGCAAGCCATCAGCAACTGGGCGGTAGATCCAGCCACTTCTTTGGCGGAGGCGATCAGCTTCTCCTCACTGGCGTGACCTTGAACCATAGCGTTGGCTGCCTCACACAGACTGTGCGTTGCAGCTGCAACCATGCGGGCCTAGACAGGAGGGACAGAAATGACAACACTGTAATTTCTCTATTTTATCTGCCTTTTACAGAACACGCAGATTCTAATGGTACTACTACAAAAGTGTATGCGCATGTGCACACACATATGCACGCACACACACACACACACACCAGATAAGCAAACCAGAGGAAAAGAAATGGAAAGTTGCCCTATCAGATAGAAGAGTTTGTTCGAGACAGACAGACAGAGAAACTTACAGCAGAGATGAGTCCCTGTGACCACTGGCCATCTTCATCCACCGCATGTCTGGTGAATGTGGAACTGACCTGCACGAAGACAAGACAAGAAATACCAATTCCAGTACAGTGTATGCGTAAGCCCATATTATGCATAGCATGAATATGATCATCCCCTTCCGACCTCTTGGACCTTAAAACCAAATCATCAGCTTGCTGTCTTTGCACACCTATCCATATTTAAAGAGAAACAGCAGTACAAACAAACTCGGTCTGTTTGTAACAAAAAGTGCCCTTAAACATTGCATTTCCTCACAGTGACAATGGGCATCCGTAGATATGAGCATCGGAAAATTGTACTAAATATAGCAGTTCAGATAAATACAACCAAAACTTGCTGCAGATTTTTAAAGAATTTTTTTAAAGAAATAAATCTACTTGGTCCATTAAATGCAATCCTGAAAATGAAACTGTACCTTGCCCTGGGCAACCAGTTCTCGCTGTGCAGCAGACGCAGATTTCACCAAGGCTGCTGTCGCTGCAGCAATGGACTTGGCGGCTTCAAGGATCTGTTCGTCAAAGTTCAGGCTCTCGTCTGCTTTCTGTCAAGAAGAGAACAACAGGACTTGTTGGTTAGATGATGAAAGTACTGGGTGAAAACTATACTGATCAGCAGCTGTCTCACTCACAGGCACACATGGAAGCATATGTACACACATGCAGACGTGTGCAAGTGCGCACACACACACACACACACACACACACACACACACACACACACACACACACACACACACACACACACACACACACAGCTGCAACCGAACAATCCAAACCAATTCAGGATCAGGATGTCCCACATCACAAGGTAGGAAGGAAGAAGGGAGTTGGTTGGGGTGGGGGCATACAGCAGATAAAATAATTCACCTTCAGCAGAAAAAAATTATTGACAAAAGAATGAGCAGACGAGTTTCACAATGTTGTACGCCGGTGGTAGAGGGTATGTCAAACTATGCTCACCATTTCTTCAAATCTTATATAATTACCACTGATAATGTTAGGAGCTGGAAGTCCTCAATGCAAGCTAAGTGAATGAATTAATAACTATACCAGTAACAATGGTGCATGAGAAAGCTACAGCCTATCTATCTACTTGTCTACCTGAATTTTCATAAAACTGTGAAACCCTGCAGCAAAACTGATCGCTACCGTAACTGGGAGAGAATAAGAAACTTAAACTTCTAAATAATCCCTCGCTTCAACGGAGACTCGCTCCAAACCCTCCAGACAGCGACATCCAACACATCTTGCATCTAGACAACGAAAGCAACCGCTACAACGACACAAAAGACTAGTGTGCAGACAGAGTCAAACTCACACTGTGTTGTGACGAGTGCAGCAGAGTGTGTGCTCCAGTGTGCAGTCAAGTGTGGCAAGGCGTGCGGAAGCAAGCGCCATGTCGCTACTGTGACATGTTTGACTACTTGGTCGTGGCAGAGACTGCACCAAATATATCAAACATATCTAGCAGAGGCAGGCAGGGTCAGGCACACTACACACACTGACACGCGCACACCCGCCACACACACTAGCAATAGGCACATGTAGCTAAATGACAGGACTTGTTTCATGGTCCGACGTTAGCTTCAACTTACGAGGGACACGTTAAACGTTAACCTGCTGGTGATCAAGGGAGTGTAGGACTAGGATGCAAACTAGATGGTTCACAGTCCGAAGTATGCGGCAAGTTATGAGGGTTACACCACGATATAAAGGAAGTCTAACTCTAGTGGACGCGTACGGTGGGAGTTAATCAGGGTCCAAAGTTAGCTCCAAATTATGAGGGGCATATCCAGCACTGACCTATCCCATGGTCTAAGTCTGTAGTTGGTTCAGAGTACAAGCAGGCATCACATAATAAGCGTTACACCATGATATACAGGAAGTCTAACTCTAGTGGACACATAAGATGGAAGTGGTTCAGAGTCCATAGCAAGTTAATTAGCATCCACTAGGAGAAATCTTTGCTTTAGGAGTGACAAACCTGACCACGCTATCTCACTGAAAAATGTGCAGTTTACAGTACAGAAACTGTACATCCAAAATTCGAGTGAAACACATCACTTTCCACACACATCTTCAATTGAAAGAAAGAAAGAAGCTGGAAGGAGAGAGATCTCTTACCAGCATTTAACGGACAAAGAAATCAGATGCCACGTCCACAATAAATGGAAGAATCCAACACTTACCGAACACAAGAGAGAATGAACACACCACTGCTAGTACACGTACTACAAGCCAGAAAACCAGAGCATCACATTCACAAACTCAAACATGTCTCCCTATCAAACAGACTCCTATGAGACTAACCACAACCTCTACCACTTGCACTTACAGCTGAGCCAACCCATGCTTCCTCTTTTCATTCTCACAAAGGTACAGTACATTCTGATGACTCAACTTTATTGGGAAATACCTATGTGCAATCAGAGCTCAACAGATGAGAGAGAGAAGGAAAATGAAACAGAATACTGTAGTGCAAACTCATCACAACCGACAACCGCGTCTCTAGCTGTCCTACTGGAGGAATACACTGCAAAAGGGGAGAAAACTCCAAGGAACACCACCTCTAAGGAAAGCTTGCAACACCACCAACCCTTCGCTTCTCTCTTGCTCTCGCCCGAACCCCCGAAAATATGGCCAGAAACTTATGGATGAACCGCTGCAACGGAAGCAACAATGATCTCGCATACTGACAGCTAGGAGGCAGCAATCGGCACTTGACATTTACAATTCACAGCAAGCCAAGCTACTGACACATGTACATTCTGGTAAAAACTGAAGGGGACAGCAGGAAATGCCCCCTTGAATACAGATGGGCGACATCCACTCATGTGAGTCATCCCAACATCCGCTTCTGTCAACGGCCAACAATAAAGGTGGGGGCCAACTGAAACAGTTTGCCCACTTTGAACTTTGCCGTTTTCCCCAGGAGGACAGGAAGTTTTTAGTGGGTCACTACGCGATGCTTGGCGAGAATTTGTGACTTCAGATGGCTCAGCAAAATTTTGCAAAAACAGTGATCAAAAGGTAACTCTTTTTCAGAAGTTGGGTCTACTTTGTATCAAGTTTCATCAAGGCAATTTCGCTTTCTTTCTTCTTGACGACAGAAAATGCCAAATACAGCAGTGGTGATCTTTCAAGCTTTAACCAGAAGAGTAAGATACATGTAAAGCAATATGATTACGCTAAACGCAAATGAAAGTGCAGTGGCTCAGTGTAGAACCAACCCGAGTACATCAACTGTACTACATGTGCACACAAATTACTGCTGTCTACGAAAATTCAAAAGATTTGGAAGAAAAAACAACTGAAGCATTTAGCGAGCAAAGGAAATAAAAGCGGCAAATATGATTCTACAGAGATCCCTCAAAATCTGCAAACAGTTTGCGTGGACATTTTCCAACAAAATGCCCGTCAAGATGTACACTCAAATGATGAGCTCTGTAAGAAAGTTATCCTGTGTAGTCTGTAATGCATTAGTTCAAACATTATTCCTAAACAATATCCGCAGTGTTAGAATGAACTTGGCAGGGAACCAGTGAGAGATGCAAAGACAAGACGACAAGAAAAGAAAACACTTGTTAACACTCACCCTCGCAGCCTGACGCGGTTTCAGCTGGGAAAGTTTCTTGGCAGCCGCCTCAATGGAGCTGGCCGCACTCAGGAGTTCGTTCTCAGCGATGACAGTGGGGTCATCTGGGTCAACCCAGTCTGTTCCTGGACACAATCAGGTACAGAGAGTTTAAAAGAGAAGTACGTTATCAGGACACCCACACACTGACCAGGAAAGTCATTTCTATGCCAGACTTATTTCTGTTTTACTTTGCCTGGAAACGCATGGCTTCTATTACTGGCGTACTGCAAGAACAGCACTGTGATTTCATTTTCTTTTCTATCAATCTGAATCAGAAAGTGAAAGAACAGATTTACTAAATAAAAACGTCTAAACTTAACTACACAGCTGAACTGCCTATACATCTGGTGCAAGCATTTCATTTAAATTTTCCTCAAAAACATAAACCTTGTACGTAAGTCTCAGTAATTAATACAGCATACAGCTATCTTAGAAGAATTAACAATAAAGACTACATTTACTCTTGATTATTTTTAAGATTTGGAAACACACACATCTATCTTCTCAGGTGCTCATACACACACACACACCCAAGTACAAACGCCTAAAAATGCATAATGGAACTGAAAACCGCTGCAAATAAATGGGAAAAAATTGCAAGTTACATGAATGACATCAACTTGGGAACACACAAGCGGAAACATAAAATGCCAAATATTCAGGCGGTATCTGGGTTGATGCAGGTCAAACTTCATGGTAAATAATCAAGGTTGCATGGGAAGGATGGGCACATACCAAATAAAGCAAAACTTGAACACACACACACACACACACACAGATCAGTACCATGCAAATTATACACAGCATGCTCTGCAAGATAAATACCTGATTTGTACCAACAATAAGATTACTGTTTAGTGATCCTAACTGTAAAATGTTCACAGAAACAACATTTTAACATCCTCTGGTATCAGGACATAGACAATGCAATTTTCAACTGTTACTAGAAAATCAAAATAATACCAAACCCTTACAGAGTCTGCAAAGGTAGGTGAAGATGGTAGTCCCATTCCATAGCACTTCCGAAATGCTGAAGCGCGAGAGGCATATGCACCTTTCAAAACCGACCAAAAGCATCCAACTTCCAAGCATTAATTTAAAAGCTTCTGTTTCCATTCAGCGTGTCCCAACCACCTCTCTGGGATGAGAAAACAGGTTCTGGAATGCACTGCTATTTCCAATTTCCCAAATATGGACTTATGAAAATTATTTTTATCTTTGTTATTCATGTCAATGAACGCACATGGATTTGGGAAAAAGCCTAAATGGACTAAGGATACAATGGCAGAATAGTTTCCTTCCTGCGCGAGTGACTCAATGAGGAAGGAAGCGGTAGAAGGCTATTCACATTTGAAATAAATAAATAAAAGTAAAAATTAAATAAATACAATAAATGGAAGGAGAAAAGGCGGACAATAGCTAAGGGATATTTATATAGCTAGTAGTATTAATTTCTACCAGGGAGGAACAAAAATGGACTGTTAACATTCACATTGACAGTCTCATGCCGCTACATGGAATGTGTGACAACAATGAGGTCTGCTGTTGTTTGGTAAGATGGCCTAAGCACCACAGATTTGATAAACACTTGGGCCCTTTTTCCAAAGGATAATTAAAATGATGTAGACACCGGTCAGTTTGTTTCTATAACAGTACAGTGCTCTGATGAGACTTGTGGGCGTTTCATGAAGACCTGCACATTATCCGACTTTCAAAATGCATATGATGGTGTCAGAGTTTTTTAAACCTGACTTCTAAAATGCATTTGATGCATCAAATTTTCACATCAGACGCAACAGGATTAAAGCGAACGGTAACAAGTCCGGTATGCTGCACAAAGCACTGCTACTTATACGACATCACAGGGCACACACCTTTTCACTTCAAACAAGCAAACACCGACACAAACTCCACACACCAAACTGCTAGGCTACCAGATCCGCAAAATCCTCAAACCCAACAACAGGTACGGCATTCACATTTAGGAACACAATCAACTCAAACACATCGAACTACCAAACTTGGATGAACCCAGTTCACATACATTAAACACTTCACTGCTAGCAAGAAAGGATGATGTGCCGAGTCTATCTAACCAGAACTCTCCACAACAGAAACGATTTTCGTCACTAGCCAATCAAACAAAAGGTTAGTATGTGTGATTCAGACTTCGGATGATTCATTCTGTCTCAGGGGTAGTAACTACCGTCTAATTTGCATTCACACAACTTGAGGGGTCATCTCAAAAGAGACGTGTTGTCTCGTTTTACCTGGGTAATATGACCAGCGGAAGTTTACGGAATCTGAGGGTGAAAAGATGGTATAATGAACTGATGAGGTATGCACTAGCTGACACTGTAACACATTTAAAACACAGGACAGAGACTGATTCAGTGAAGAATCTATAGCGGTCACGCTTTCTCAAGCATGTAAGGGCACACTAGTGTAGTATCTTGAGTCAAGATATCACACTTTTCTTGGAATCTTGGAGATAACGGTCACATATTTTGAGTCCTGTGGGCAGTTACAACTGACAAGGCAGAAAATACTAAGATCAGTTAACATGGACAGTGCTTGCTAGCTTACAAGCAGAATAGGATGATCCTTTTTTTTTTTTTTTTTTTGTCATGATGCTTGTTGTCAAAATCTGAGGGAGCTGTCACAATTTGTCCCCCCCCCCCCCCCCACAAAAGAGAATTTATCATCATAATGCAAAATTGCAGCTGTCAAGCCCTTTCTTCTGTCAACAGCCCGAGTTACCAGAAAAACAGAACCAGAGGGAAAAAAGCCCAGGAACCGAAGATGCTTCACTGAAAGACATGACTGTGAAATGTCACAGTCTGCAGCAAAACATTACTGCTCGGTGAACATTCGACACAAAGAACAGTCAAAGAACACATCACAGTGACAAAACACCAAACTCAGACAAACAAAATGGACGTGAAGATATCATGTCCGTGAAATGTCATGCTAGGACTGATATGCTTATGTACAGCCGCAGTTACAATAAAAAGGGAAAATTAAAACTTCTTTTAAAATAACACATACCACCATCTTTCATGTTGGTTTTGGTTAGGACAGAAACCATCAATGAAGTATATTAGGAAAACATTCTTATATAATGCAGTCATGTTAGAGCATTACTGTACAATGTTAACATCACACACACACACAAAAAAAAAGATGAAATTTCATGACAATGTAATGCACAGTGATAATGCATGTATTACGATATTTTTTTTTAAAAACTGTGATGACAAACTGGAATGATTTATCTAAATGCCATCCACATCATAATTTCAAAAGCACAACCCAGTACATAAACTGAAATGCATAAACACTTAATCCAAATATGTACACTGTATACCAATGAATGGTTCCCAAATAAAGTGCTTTCCACTGTACCAGGGAGTCTGGCATGACAGTTCATTCAGAATGCTGTTTCAAGTACAGGCAGAAAAATGAAACTGAAAATACTGTCTCAGTAAAGAAAATACTGCGAATTCAGTAATCTGCTGCCACACAAATTTTGCACTGCCTCCAGCAAACTGGTTCCCCCCCCACCCCCCCCCCCCCCCAAAAAAAAAAAAAAAAAATCATACTCTTTCTGAAATACTTTATCATTGCAAAACTGCATGTGGTGCCGGTGACAAAACTGGGTTGTGCTTTTCATAATTCTGAGATATATACAATTTGGAATTGTAGTTTGTACACATACACTCTCTCCCCCTCCCCACACACAAAACTTTCCTCAAACACTTGCTCCTGAAAAGAGGACCACCAACTGACAGTTATACCATGATCAGTTGCTCTTGCGCCATCTCCTCCCCCCTCCCAACATCAGCAGCAACACCACACTGCACGCGCTGATTTACATTCTTGTCTAATCTCTGCCACTGTTGGTAATTACTACAGGCAAACAGACTGATTCCCAAATATCCAAGCATTGCCTGCTGGACTACTAAGTAGCCAAAGCCTCTCCCACACACAACCACCAGCTGCTTTCCGGGGTGTCACAAAAGCACTATGTCAACAATTGATCACGTCCGCTTTGACCATAAACTGGTTTCCCAGAAATGTGCGCCTAGTCTGATTATTGTCCATTTAGTTGTACATCTTTAGCCTGCTGTTAACAGATTTCATAGTAGCAGCTTCGACATCCGTATTGCCAAATACATGGAAAAGGGCACGGGGAGATAAAGGGTGCTTTTTCGTTGTTATTCCCAACTGTGGCTGAGATTAGATCGTGGTGTGGCACAGTTGACTCGAGCTGTGTGCAGCAACAACAAAAGAAAAGACAATTCCACACAGCCACAACGGAAACTGTTATGCCCCCTTTCAAGACTGCCAGCCGCAAAAACGTGTATGGTAATGGCATGCAAAATATTTGCATGAAGAGTCCATTTTGCAAAAAGTAGACCAGTTCAAATATTCAACAATTAAAATAATCTTACAGTCAAACATCAATCTCTTTCATTGTTACTACACTGATGTGGAAAATCTTTAAATTAAGAGGTTTCAAAATAATTCTTGGAAAGAGCTGCACAGCTAAGTTTTCTAATCATTTCACATACCTGTCAGCGGGTGCTCTAAACGTCTTGCCTCACATTAAATGAACCCTTTTCAAGAGCAAGTGTGTGAACCCCAAGTAATACACATATGTAAGACAGATCGACAACACAAGGAAAGCACATGTAAAAGAAACTGTGAGGAAAGGTTCCCAGAGATCAGTCTGTTGAAGATGTAATTTCTTAGATTCCCACAAAGACGACAATGAACACAACTGCTTGGAGGAAAGAAGCAAAATGTTGACCCTTCCAGCGGGTGACTGAAAATAATCCTGACCACAAAATGTTGGTAAAAAAAAAAAAAAAAAGAAGAAAAAAAAAAAGAGAGCAATACTGCAGAGAGAAAAAGTGTGTGAGAAGTGTCAAATGCCACAAACATGACCCATCGTGTGTGTGCAGAAGTGGTTCACCCAAGTTTTGTGAAGGAGATAATTTAAAGTTTGCAAGTGACCTGCTGAGATTCAACCAAGTGAGTGCTCTGCACTTGTCAGTTTGTGTAAGAAACAGCTGTGTCTTAGTCTAGCAGTTGAAGCATACTATTTTTACATTTCCTGCAGTGACTTGCTCAGTTGCTGAGACCGTACACCAGCCAAACCCTTGAACAAATATCTTTCATTGTCGCTTCACAAAGGCCAGCACTGGGTATTTCACAGAGAATTGTGCTTACTATGACATTTATTCATCTTCACAATGTAGTTCCACTGGAGAGTGAATTTCCTTCAGGCTCTGATAGAGTTGATTCCTCAGCCAGCGCAGTAATACGGCATCCCTTAGCATTTGCGTAACAAGCGCTTAGGATGCCCCATCCATCTAAGAAGCTGTATTTTTACCTCTCCCCAAAAGAAGCTCTATGTTCCCTCCTACTGGCATAATACACAGAAAGCTGTACTGACTCCCGAGTACATTTATTATATGTAGAGAGAAATTTTACTTTCCTTGAAGCCATCCATCAAGCAGGTTTAAAATCATTCTGTGAGACTGTGCAGCCCACCGACTAAGACTTCCTGCACAAGCTAGTAAAGTGTAACAGCACAAAGAAAGCACGGAAGAAAGCCAAAGTATGATGAGTGGAACTTTCCCCCTCCATTATCCATTGAGAAAAAAAAGACTGAAGCATCACAGGAACACAGAAGGAACAGAGACCTAGAAAACAAAAAAAGGATTACGACACAACACAAAACGGAACGAAACAACCAACAAAATATTGCACAGAAAACAGATTTGTGGCCAAGAAGGAGCAAGATTTGACCCAGCGACACCTACAGCTTTTCTGGGACAAGTCTTATTCACAGGTCTAGAGCAAAGGGAAGCAACCAATACCAGCTTCCCATGAGGTTACACTGAGGTTTTGGTATTACACTGTACCAACCCTGAGCACACCTGTGGAGGGTGAGATAGCTATATCTCACGGAAACAAACAGATCAAAGAAAGAGTACGTGAGATACAGTGCTACCATCACTTGGCAGAAGGGTTCAAATGCCATCTACCTGATTAACACATAGACCATTTTACCAAATTAATCTGCTGTAGGTGTTGCTGGGTCAATTGAGGACACAGATGACAGAAATAAACAGACAACCACCTGTATAAAACGGCGGACTGGCAAACCCGCGAGGAAACAAGAAATGCGGTCTTGGTAGGCAGTCTTCATGTTTGGACGAACAATGTGAAACAAACATCAAGGCTACACATTAGCACTGTTGGTCTCGCTGTATATACATCATGTCAAAATTCAAACCCAACTGAGGATGCAGAGAAAAATGAAACACTAGTCTAAATCAATCCAACTTAAGTTTAAAATGTTATACAAACAGTATGACAACCCAATACTTATAATATGTGTTACTGAATGCAAACACACATACATGTATATGTACAGGATTCAGTTAAAATGTTGTGAATATTTTGACAACGGCATGCTGTCCGAGTATTTCAATATTCTGTACCACCAGTGACACCTCCCACAACACAAAGTATGCATGCTTTTCCCCAAACAGCTGATCTTTCTTCAAACAAAAATGGAACAAGGCCTCACAAGAACTATGCCGACCACACAAATGTGTCTTCAATGTAAATTATGCTGTGTGTGTGTGTGTGTGTGTGTGTGTGTGTGTGTGTGTGTGTGTGTGTGTGTGTGTGTGTGTGTGTGTAAGTATGCATGGATGCATGTTTGCAAAAGTGCAGGTTTGGGAGGGTATGCTGGCTGGAGACAAAGGGAATATCTAACTACTTGTACTACTAACAACTTAAGACTCATATTGTACTAGGCAACGTATCAATATCACTGTAAAATTCTGGCGTCACTTTATACTGAAATTAGCGCAGAACAACACACATTCTACACTTCTCCTGCGCTATTCTCAAAATGGAGTTATGTCAACATTTCACACTGATGTTGGTATACTTCAGCCACATATACCTCTTTCTCTCCCTTTTTAGCACTTCTTTAGTATACCAGATGAGAGACAAAATTCGATTTTGTTGCTTAACCACACCACTGTACACACAGATGCATGCAGTTTGTCAGTATGTACACTGGTTACTCAGATGACAATGATCACCAGGGCTATTCAAAACATATTATGGCAGAAAAGAATTCCACATTTTTTTGGCAAAATTTTTTACGCAAGGAAACGAAAACCCCAGCCAACCTGAATCTGGCATATCTACACTAAAACTGATGAGATCTAGCGCATGCTTAATTTACCATCAGGATTTTAAGAAAGTTCTAGTCGTGCAGGAGTCCTGCTGAACCTAACTTCTGGAACTAGGACTGACTGGCTAGCTATCAGACATAATCACTCAGCACTACAGCTGATATTCTAAATCAACCATGAAACACTGATAGTGTTGTATATCAACTGCTTCAAAAGCAAATTTTAAAAAAAAATTAAATTAAAAAAAAAAAAAAAAAAGGTAGTCAACTGTAGGAACGGTTTCTATAAAGGGCAGCTTTAATGTACCATTAGAACTGACATAATTATTATATTAAGACTTTAGGTCAACAAGGGATCTTTCAACATGAAGCGTTGGCAAACCAGCACCATATTGGGTAGCAACAGCAGGAACTGGGTAAATGGATCAGGTGTAGCTTGCGGGAAGGGGGTATCAGCTAGGGCACAGCAGTCAATTCTGCCTAACGCTTACACTGCAAATTTTCAAACCAAGGGAAAGAAATGATTCACTTTAACCTATCTTCTTCTTTTTTTCTTTTTCTTTTTTTTTAAATCTATGAACAAATTCTCTCACAGTTATTAAATAAATTCAAACACAAAAAAATCAACAGTAACAGTGAATTTCTGTGTATGATCCAGTTCTAGAGAATGAACAATGCTAGCTCTACTGAGACTGAGCGAACAGTGTACCACTTCCGAATGAATGTACCACGCTGACACACTTTCATACATATCATGTTATCTATGATATTTTAATATGAAAATATGTGTATTTTCTTAAGGACGGCCCACAAAATCTTTTGATATGACAATGTAAATAGTCTCTAGCCCCAACACCTCGTAACTACACGAGCGAACCCAACATAAACGTCATGAATGTGTTGGTCTAATGAACAGGACATGAACATACCTTTGATAATCTCTGCAGACTGGACGAGTTCGGTGACAGCATTGGCGACTTTACGAGACACCATAGCCAGGTTCTGTCGCCCTTCAGGTGTTGGTCGCAATACCACCTGTTAGATGGGACAAATTAACATACATGTTATAATAAGGATAATAATAATAATAAATTGCTTTTATATAGCACAGTATCCCAGCAGATGCTGGCTCAGAGCGCTCTATAATTACAATTACACACACACACACACACACACACACACACACACACACACCACTTTCATAACATACAGCTGGGATCTCGATAAAATGAGCTGGGGGGAAGGGGTGGTGGTGGTGGGGGGATGAGTATTTACAGATGGATAGAGTTGCGCAAGCAACAAAGACCATTTCACAGCTAATTAACTAAGGGAGGCTGACTACACAAAGGATCAACTACACAAAGCTGTGAATGTGCATGCGAGTCTTAGTAAAAATTTGCTAGCTCAAGATCTTTAGGGGAAAATGTGGCAAGATGCTCTCCAAAAAACTTTTTAAAATTAGACTAAAATCTGTGCAATTTGGTGCACTTGGGGCACTAAAGTCCTTCAGAGCAGGATAATCTCCTTTTTTTTAAAAGAATCTTTTTAGCCAACACACACACAAAAAATACATGTACTCCAAATGGAAGGAGATTTTAAGCCTTAGTCAGCGGTGCCGCTGTCCTCACCTGATGAACGCATTCTAGAAGTTCCTTGTATGATATGGCAGCATTGCGTCCAGCGTTCAGAGCCCGTTTCTTGATCTCTGATGTCTCCGCTGTGGCGGCTGCCCCCTGTGACAAAAAAAAAAAAACCCAACAATTTTCAGTCTATGTACTATGCGATCAGCTATACTCTGCTGGCCAACTACAAGTGAAAATTTACGCCTAGTGTTCCAATACTGGGACACTTTAAAAAGTAACTATACTTCTGAAAACCATTCATTTTAATGGTAAAAAGAGTATCACGATGTGGGCCTTTATCCTGGGAAAGCAATGTTTAGTGACGTCCCTTTTCTTGTTCTTGGTCAAGCTGCAGAATTGGTCAGCACTTCAACAGCCCAAAATAATACCGGCACAAATGCAGGTCAAAAACCTTTCTCAGTAGCTAAGGCCTGAATGCTGCAAAACAATAAGTATAAAACTGAACACATTTCTTTCTCTCAAACAACTGTCTCACCTTGATAACTCCAAACAGCTCAAAGATGCACTTCCGCCCAAGGTTGGCTGCAGAAATAATGTCTTCCTGTCGGCACGAGTTGCCAGCAGCAACGGCCTTGGCTGTTGCCATGGTGAGAGGCTTGGTGAAGCGAATGAGATCCTCTGCAGTGGCTTTCCTGGGCACCTCGTCTGTACTGTCAAATGCCTGTTGAATAATAAAGATTACTTTTAGAACTCAGTACAGGTTTGGAAATGAACAACAAAAAAAAAGAAAAAAAAAGAAAAAAAGAAACCACTGTCACACACACACACACACACACACACACACAAATTACAAGTCACAAAAGCCACTGAAATTTCACAGCAACTCACTTGTGATCTCTTGTCTATTTCTGGTTTGAGCCGTACCTACTTTTTCCCCCTTCATGTGGTCTGCAGATAGAGGTCCCACCTACGATCCACATTATCTAGCTCCATCAAAGCCAAATTCTTGCTCCTTAGAGCCAGAACTCTTGTCTTCCATTGAAAAATCTAGGTTCATTTCTAGCTAACTCAGCGAGGCCATGAGAAGACTGCTACTCAGCAACAGGCAATGGCTACCTGGCTCCTCCCAACCTCAAAGTTTGTCCCATTCAGGTTCATCAACGCTTCTGTCACCACTATACCAAAAATAATTACACTGTGATCTTTGCTACTTTCCACTGACCTTGACCTCCTGTCCAATGGCCTCGATGGTGGACTCCAAGGCACGCGTTCCGCGCACCGCCTCATCCTCGACCGTTTTCACCGTCTTGAGCAGTGACGTCACGTTCGTCACCATCACCTGTGTAGTTCCCATTCACCCCAAGGTCATCTCAAGGTCATAGTATTACCAACTAGTACGCTAATAGCATCTTGTCTTTGGGACCTAACATGGAGATTAACAATTTTCTAAATATGTCTTATGTGCGTTTGGCATACTGTTCATTGCAGGTTGTAACATAAGGTCTTTTCTTGTCTTTTCCATGATGGAGGTATCCGAAAGACAGGGAAGTCCAGACCCGTTTCCTTTTTCTATTTTTCACAAGGGGGTTGCAATTCTGGAAATCTATACATGTTCAGCTTCTCGACCACCAGCTTCAGAGTCAGGGAAAGTCTTCTAAAAAAAATGTACCCAAAGTCTGCTGCTTTTGCTGAGAGTCCTGCTTCACTTCACCACCGTCAGCCACCACCAACACTACAAGACTGCGGCTAGTGCTTACTGCTACTACCACCACCACTTCCACTGTCATCCGGTTTTACTGGATGTAAAACAATGGTACACATTGCCCGATTTCAGATTAACAAACATGACAGAAGTTTAAAAAAAAAAAGGGGGGGGGGGGGGGCACAACACACGTTTTCAGAAGGCAATGGGTGTGTCAGGCTTGATATGGGTGGGCGGGGGAGCCCAGGAAAAAGAAGGGGGGTTGGGGTGAGGGTATACTCACAAGGTCAAGAGGTCAGTATAAGGAGGGAGGGCGTAAGTGTCACAAAGGCTAAAAAAACTACGTCATCCTAAACACAACAGTCTATGCGTTGATTTGGAACCTGCATTTCACAAAGATGCCGACACATCTGAGCAACTGATAAATACTGTAAGTATGCAAGTTACATTTATTCTTTAATTTTTCATTTAAACAGCATCTAAATTGCATGTTATCCAAATCAGTTTCAGAAAGTTATGTTCAGAATGACAGCTTTAAAAAACAAAACAAAAAAAAAACCCAGGCGTCTAATCCTGTAAATGATAAATACTACACATCAAAATAAACATTAAATCATAGACTACATCCACACAGGTAGAGTGGTTAGGATGGAATGGACAAGCACAAAACTAACAGGAGGGAAAAACATATGATGCAAGGGAACACAATGGGTACAAGTGACACAGATGACAATAACTGAATAATTTGAAAGCAAGGGAATCACCTGAATCTGTTCAAAAGGGAAAAAACACAATACTCTCATAGTAATACCACAGGAAAGTGTGTGTGACAATCCATCTATAGCAAAGGAGGAGACAAATAGAAAGATCTCAGGAAAAAAGGACCAATGACGATGTGGTACAATACCTTTATTGTGCACAAATAGACGACAGTACATGTAGAAAAATACACAGGCAGTGAAGGAACAGTTTCATTTTTAAAGCTGAGAAGAGCAATTATCCACAACTACAAGGAAACTATCCCCCTTGATTTCAACTTTCTGAGTGCATAACACTTGCTGGTAAATCGTTTGAAGTTTGTTCTTCCCCACATGTTTCACAACACATAAATACAACCAAACCATAATAATAAAATACCTACAACCACAATACCAAAATTTACATAGTATATGGCTAATGAACACCAAACGTAAACTTAGCTCTATGTACTCACAGAAAACAGTATAAAACATTTAACAGAAGATTTGAAAATGTCGCAAAAAAAAAAAAAAAAAAAAAAGGAAGAAGAAGAAAAGATCCTACAAATTATTACCACACCATAAGAGAATAAACAACAGAATTTCAAGACAGAGGAAACAAAAGAAGAGGTGAATACAAATATACCTAGACAACAACAAAAATAGTTTGACTTGAAACAGCAGCCAAGATCTAGTTTCTACACTACGGCCAAGATGTTTCCTGAGATCTACATTTTAAAAATACTGTATTAAAAAAAACTCTTTGGTAGACCATTCTTCCAATGATACTAAGATTTCCTGCAAACTAGTCCGTTCTTAATACTGATAGAATCCACCCGTCCACAGCGGTGTTCTTGTCTTGCCCCCTGGGAGATCTGTCCGATAAAAGCGCTAGAAAGAGGAATAAGCATAAATATCACAAGTTGGTTCCATCCCCTTTATCACACTCCTCTCAGACTACACAAGAACAGATCTAATCTCTCCCTCCAACATACTGTAGAAGTTGTTAGGACTCTGTGACATGATTTATGTATTTTCTTGTAGTTTCTGATAATGATGTGAAAAAAAAAATTTGTTAACTGCATCAACATATTGTCCAATTCATCACCATCTTTTGCTATCTATCGCTAACATCTTATCATAACTAATTTGCTGATCTGATAAACAAAATCTTGTGTGAACTTATTATTTGTGCATTTTTGTTTCTCCTACTCCTTATAAAAAAATCTTTTCAAAACATCAATGGGTTGCATTATTGAAATCATATCTTCAAAATACATAGCTTATTTACATTTGATATGCTAGACTTAGACCTTTGAGTCACTATTTTATGGCATCCAACAATTACACAGTAAAATAAAGATCATTTACGATCGATGTAATCATGTACTGTCAAATATACTTAATAGCTACTGACCACAAGGCGGGAAGGCTCATGCATGACGGACCAATGGAAGACGCTCTGCTGAATTCTAACGGCCAATCAAAAAAGCAACTATACGCCTGAATCTCTACAATGCAGCGGCATCATTCTGACGCGAGTTACTCAAGTCGTGCAGTCACAGACACCTGATTGTGCATGATTATTACGAATGATGAGACAAAAATCACACGTCGCTGTCGCATTAGCTACAAGTACAGTAAAGCAGACGAGAGTCAAGACCACTGTACAACTGGTTACAATCCATTAGGGAGTGTTCCATTCAAGCACAGATACCGAACCTCCACCGGATTTAAACGAGGGTAAATCTGAAAAGTGCCACATTCAAATACCAAAGATTAGACATAATCAACTGTTTTGATTTCTTTGAAAATCTAAAATCACCATCAAAGAACTCTATTGCCAGTACACCCTCAGAATTTTTTACCCTCCAAGTGACAGTATATGTAGAGTGCTAAATGGGGACGATATCTACACAAACCTATGAAATCTGGGTTTTGGGGGATACGACTGGACTGGAAACTGTAGTTTTAAGGGCAAAATAGGGGTAACTGGGAGAGAGGTTGAATTTCGCAACATGGGGGGGTCGTTAGTGCAACTGTAACTGCTACCACAACATTCACACATGCACAAACTGAAACTGAACTACCTGTGCATGGTGCAGTGAGGATGGGTCAATCATGGCATGCCATCTGACAATGGACTACACAATTTCTTCTTTCTTTCTTATTTTTTTCCCCCTCCCTTCTCCAAACAATCAATAGCGAAAGAATACCAAAATGGATGACTTTTAACTCTTCAATACTTTCAGACTGCTTCATTTCAATCGCAATGGTCATCTTCACACTGTTTTGTTCTTGTTTTGTTGTCGTCAATTACTCCTACCAGTTCACTCCCCTTAACATCTGACTCTGAAGTCCCAGACAAAGAATTACTGCGTAATTCTTGAAGCTGCTGTTTTCTACTGTTTAGCTGCACTAGAAATACTCACAGGAGACCAACAAAACCGTTAGTTTGAGTAAAAATGACAAGACATGAGCCTAGAATGTTGTGTGGTGGTATCTGGGAGCACTTTTGTCCAAAATAGCTGAATTGGTAAAAGTTTAAATCTTAAGGAACCCACTTCACAGAGAATTTAATATTGGAACTGTATCAACTTGTTTAAGAAAGCAGCACCACTGTCGTAGCTACTTCATATCGTGTCCGTGTAGAAGTATTAACAGTCTGGTTTGGTTCAGCCAGAAACAGCTTATGCTAAAAAATTGTCTGTTCCACCAGTTCCACTCCTAATGCACACATACAAAAGTTTTGTCATCCATTTCACAAATATATTACCAACTTCATGTTCACTGCCTTCAAATACATATATCCTTATCATTTATGTAGAAGTATGTTATTGACAGTACTTCTCTGATTATCTCTGTGGACACTGGAAATCACCCCCCCCCCCCCCCTTGACAATGCTCACTATACTGTAAATGTTTGAGAAGCAACATCTGCACCCTAATTAGCACCGCGGATTTAAACTGTCATCATTTCTTCTACAGTATTACCATAAACAACAACTATGGATGGATCCATGCGCTAAAAGAACATGTAAAGCCAAACAATTCAAACACAACAGCCTTGCTCAGATTTCTGATAAAAAAATTTACAATTAAAAAAAAAATTAAACTTTTTTCCAATTCTAATTGTTATTCACAGAATATACACTAATTATACAAGACGTTCACAAACAATATGCTCAGATGCCATAAAACTGATTACATTTTTTAAAAAGTCCTGGCTGCTGTATCAAAATACTGGTAACTTAATTAACAGCAGTGCAGGGTTCGACAAATGACAGTCTGGTTACCAGGGGCAGGGAGTATGTCTGAAAAGTGGGCATGTAAGTGAAATGTATCACAGAGACTGACAGTACATGTACCACCATCATGAAGGGACTTTACATAAATGGTAAGGAATGAACATTATAAAACCAGACAGAACTGCGATGTGTCCAGCAGAGTTTATTCCTCTCCTGTAGTTCTTGCTGGTAAAAGGGATGGGTCTGTACATTGCTACACTGCTTTCCGTGCCTTGAATAAAATATTTTTTTTGTATTTTGTTTCTGACGGAGGAATGGGTTAGTTTATGTTTTGATAGGTAGATAAGTCCGGGTTACCCAGGGGTTTCCAAAAATTTGTCGAACCCTGAAGTGAATATTCATGATTAAAAAAAAAAAAGAAAAAAAAGAAGAGGAAAAAACAGAGAGAGAGAGAGAGAGAGAGAGAGAATCAACATAGGACAAAGAGAGAGAAAGAGAGAGAACCGACTATTCAGACTATTTATGGATTGTCACACACACAAAAAACTTGACTCATCTGGGCAGAACTATAACATCATAGAATAGCAGAACAGTTGGCAATGCTGTAACGTCAATTGACGCCAAAAGCCTGTGCTTGCAGTCTGAACGCAAATGTAGGGAAAACACCCCTCTTTAAACTGGCAGACTGTAGGAGTGGAGTCAAGTCAAATACAAAGGAAACGCAGGGTCTGGGATGGGAAGGGTTAGTCCAAGAAATGTTGGTCAAAACAGACGACACACACACACACACAACAATCAAATGAAATAAAAACAATAACAATACCAGTCAGTAGAACTAGTCACTGTTAATTGTATTAGTGACAGACATGCACAGCCAATGTCAAGGTCAGCCAATGTCAAGGTCAATGCAGGATCTTCTCTCTCCATTGCAAAAGCAGCAGTTGGGGAATGTGTCATGGCTGGTGCGGACTAAAGGGATCAACTTCCATCATGGAAATTAGGAATATCATAAATTCTGAGGGATAGCATTACATGTAGTGTGTTCAGCTGCATGTGGGACCCAGTCACGAAATAATGAAGTACCCCCTCCCCCCACCCCCAAGTTTCCAAGACAACTAAATTACAACTGCGCAGCTTGACCCAGTGACACCCAACAGCACTTGTTCTGCTCTTGACTCGACCGCTTTTAAAACTAATTTGCTCTTTTTCTTTTTTCTTCTGTTTAACTACTTTCTTGTCCATTACAGGAAATTTGGGTTGATCTGGGCAATCCCATGCTTCACAATAACAGCCGTTCAGGTACATAAAATCATACATGCTGCCTACTGACGCACTGCTCACTCCCAAGACGTGCTTCGGGCTGTGACAGGGAAATACCACCACCACATCTAGACCCCTAGAAGTCTGTGTGAGTTACTTTTCTTTGGTCCGTGATTCACAAAAGGAGTTTGAGGCTGATACTCCTAGGTGTCACTGGGTCAACTGACCATGGCTTACTTAGCGTACATTTTTAATAATTAACACAATAATAAATCATGGGCCTTTAAATCACTGTAGACAAGTCTGCTGGGTGCAAGTGAAGTTTGAAGGACGTACAATCAAACTTTCTTCATATATTCAAACACAGATGGGCATTTGCAAATCTGAAGTGTGCAAAATATGATTTGAAGATGAATGACATCAACATATATGGAATTAAAAGGGGATTTATGGAGATTTATGAATTAATGGAGACTGTGATAATTGAGTTAATGAAACATGCCAAATGGAATTTTGAATCTGGACTCAAAACAAATCAAAGGAACTCAACAGAGATGGTCTGTGTGGGAGGTAAAATCAAACAAAACAAGTCGAATCAAAAACAACAAAAAACAAAACGCTAAGATGGAAGAAACCTATAGGATCCTAAAACCAAAACCAAACATGTTCATGCTGTTAAAAGAAAAGTAACAGTAATGGATGGAATGGAACTGTGGACAACAAGGGACTTTTGTTTGAACCTTATGGAATGGGATAGTCTGGCATTTATAAATAAGCAAAACTGTAGGAATCAACTCAGTACAAAATATCTGCTCTTCGTAGGAAACGGGGAAAGGCCAGTGAATGATGCTAAGCGAATGTCTAATGATCTGTCCAAGCCTTACCTTTGCTGAATCTTTGAGGTGTAACATAGCAGGATCGCTAACCGGTTTTCCGGAAGCATTTTTTGTGGCACTTATCAGATCGGAGAGGGCGGAAGCGACGTCTTTGACAGCGTTTATGAGCAAGACCTTGGAAATGCAGGAGGAGAAAAACATAGCATGCTGACAAAAGTCTCAGACAAACCCACAAGACATTATTCTGTCCGTCATGTGACTAAGGTAACACAAACACTCAATTTGTAATGCCTGTGTTCCACATTGGTTTCCAGGAGCAGACAAGTTTGAAAATGAGTATTTCCAAAAATTAATTTATTACACACCATCATCCTGAGCTACTGGCATGCTGTTCCCTTTCTCCTTTTTTTCTTTTCTTTTTATTTTCAGACCAAAAGAAATTGGAAAATAGCAAACAGGAACATCACAAGTTCACTGGACCAGCACAACTACTCCGGTGGGGTGGGGTGTGTGTGTGTGTGTGTGTGTGTGTGTGTGTGTGTGTGTTGGGGGGGGGGGGTGTCCTAAAGAATTCTGCAGAACGGCACAAATTTTGTGTGAGCTTTATGTAAAACAACTGAAAGGTGGATGGTAAAGATAGTGAAAGTTACTTACAGAAACATTTCAGAGTAAAAACGTATCTGTAAGGTGTAAGGTTTGATTTCTCTACAAGTATCTGCTCCTGAACAAAACCAATGTCTAACACAGGGTGCTGCAATTTTCTTTTCCTTTCTGTAAGGTGCTACACACATATCTGGCAACAGGCACCAAACACACTTATCATCAGTGTGTGGGGAAATAACAGTGACATCGTGATTAACTCTGCACACTTTGGCAAGGATGTGTGTAGATTTCCACAAACCTAACCTGCACTTTGTGAAAGTACACTTCAGAGTATCAGAAGAAGAGCTTGTGAATTTCCATGCCTACCAAAACAATATTGTACACACACTGTCCAAATCAGGACAGCTACAAATTAATTTGAGGTCAACTACAGACCTGAAAGACCTCACACTGCTGTAACATTGTTGGCTTCTCTTCTGATTGGTTTGTTTTTCTTTTTCTCACAAATTATTGGCACATCCTTGCCATTTGGACCCAACTTGATTTGTAGAATGACCGTTGCTAGCTTAACATTACATGTATATTCGTTCCTGAATGATGATAAAGTTTTGTTTGTTATACATATATATAATGCAGAACTATCATTTCAGATAATAAAACCCTGGAAACACGCAAGTACTGAAGAAATGTTCCCACTGTATAAAAAAAAATGTATCAGACTTGTTCCTTTCACATGGTGATACTTTTTGAGACGTAACTTTTCCAACTCCCACAAGATAAACTTGCATGCATTATTTATATCTTAAGACTCCACTGTGCACAACTCTAGTCTCTGGACCATTACATTTCTATGCATGAACTGAGCGCACACTGTAATGATCACTACATCACAAAACAATTAGATCCATGTAATGGAGCAAGCATAACTATTTGGCTTATCAAGTTGGGTCAGTTCTCTATGATGTCTGTTTTACCCCTACTCAGTGCAGCTGTGAAAAATACACCACACGATTATTGTGAATCAGCTACGACACTGAAACTAAATGACGCACTGACAAACACTGCATGTGCATGTGGACTGCACGTTACCAAAGAAAGAAAAAAGATAGCAAAACAAATAAAATGAAAAAATTAACTATCAAACAACTACATGTAATTAAACAAAAATAAAATGACCTGACTAGAAACACAGGAATAGTTGGTTTTTAAAAAATATTCAACTGAAAGAACGGAAACAAATAACCATAGTGCGTGTCTGGTTTAAGCCATTCTGTATTGCTCTCCTCCTGGATCACTCAACGGATCACAGAGAGAGGCAATAAGAGAAGCAAACCAGCAAAGCGTCCAAATAAATAAACAAATGAATAAACAAATAAATAAACAAATGAACAAAACAAATAAATAAACAAATGAATAAACAAATAAATAAACAAATGAACAAAACAAATAAATAAACAAATGAACAAAACAAATAAATAAACAAATGAACAAAACAAATAAATAAACAAATGAATAAACAAATAAATAAACAAATGAACAAAACAAATAAATAAATGAACAAAACAAAATAAATAAACAAATGAACAAAACAAATAAATAAACAAATGAACAAAACAAATAAATAAACAAATGAACAAAACAAATAAACAAATGAACAAAACAAAATAAAACAAAACAAAAATAATACAAAACAAACAAAACAAAAATAATACAAAACAAAAAGAGAAACAAAGCAAACAACAAAATTATGTTTCTTGGTGCATCCACTTATTATACCATTAAAAAAAAAAAAAAAAAAAAACTTCATGCAGCGCAACACAAAACTATGTACAACACACACATGCCAGCACACGTCACACTGCCACCTACCTGAGCCTCCGGCTGCTCAGCACCCAGCGACGCTGCGCCAGTTTTCACCACGTCCGCTAGGCGTGTGATGGTTTTCACCGCAGCCTGTGCCGCTGCCGCCAACTGTTCCTGGTTGGACGCGGCCCCCGCCACCAGCGTTTTGGTATCCTCAACCAGAGCTTTGGCTGTCTTGAGAATGTTCTCTCTGTTGACAGCAGGAATATGAAAATCAGCCTCCAAATGCAGAATTTTGTTTGACTGATTGCTCGGGGTTTTTTTTTGTTGTTGGTTGGAATTTGTTTTAATTTTTTGTCTGTGCTTGTTGGTTTTTCTGTTTTTGTTTGCCGTCCTTGTACCACACAAAAGCAGACAGTACCAGCAACAACATTCACCTTTGATCTGCGAAAGTTTCGTCTCCCTCAGGGTTGAGAGTGCCAGCGGTGGCAAACATAATTGTGGTGTCAAGGTCACCGATAATTCCGCTGACAGTGCTCGCTGCGTTGATGCAAGCTTGAGTACCTCTCGCTCCTGCCTGGAGTGCAGCCAACACGTATGACACCTGCAACCAAGAGAAAATACTGGACAGTGAAGTGGTTGCAATGCTCACCATGACAAAAAAAAAACCAAAAAACTCTTAGGGAAAATTTTGATGGGCCCTTCAGACCTCCACAACTTTGAAAACCATGACTTTTGAGTCTACATTTTGGGGATTTGGAGGATTTATGCATCTTCCTGAAGCTTGAGAGCCGTGAGATTGACAATGCCAGCACCAAACGAGAGCAGCTCCCACAGGTTGGCACAAATATGAAAGCACTGAGAAAACACACCCACTTATAGTTTCTGTTTATTGTAGTCCTGGTGTTGAATCTCTAGGCCACCACAGTGTGATGCACAGCAGTCTCACACATATGGCATAATTGCATAAAATTAATTTATTTCATGAAAGAAACCAGCAACCAAAACTTCTCTCAACTCCACACACACATGCACTTACCTTCTCATTGATTGTGCGAGCATGGTCACAGAGATCACGCTGGGCGTACGTGTCGGAGGGGTTGCCCTGCAGACTGCCAGCGTCCTGAACCAGCTCAATACAGCTCTTGCCCAGATCCTGTACTGTCATCCGGATACGGTTGGCAATCTGCAAACAGGGCCGTGACAATGAGCAACCGTCACCTTCACAACAGATCTACAGAGAACCTGGTAGTGTACAAACTGACATACTGACAAACTAACTCTACAGGGACAGAAACCACTTAACTTTCACAAAGGACGGTTTATGTTGGTTTTATTTGCTTAACTTGTAACCACTTCGCAGTCATTACCGTTTCCTTTTCTAACTCTACAGGGTTTTTTTGTTGTCACAGTTGTTTGTTGGGTTTGTTTGTTTTGTTGTTGTTGTTTCCTAAAACTGAACATTTTTCTCTGTACAGATTGTACTTGCTGGCAGTATCTAATGTCTGGTGAGTTTTCCTTGAGGTGTGACAAATTTCTCCAAGTGTGTGACAAAAGAAAGTCTTATTCTTATACCCGAATTCATCAGACAACAAAACCTTAGTGAAGCAAATGTTCAAGAAATCCCCAATGATTTGTTAGGCAAAACCTCTCGATTTAAGTGACCCCCTTTGTCCCTTCCCAGAAGGATGCTAAAATCTCCAGCAACTGACACTATATGACAAGACTATTTGAAACATAACAAAAGCTGTGTCTTAGGTAAAATGGCATGTAATATTGTGATTGGTACATCACTAATGACGCTTCGTCGACAAACTCTTCTGTTAACAAATTCTTATGCTAATGCCTGCACCTGTGACACTGCATTACACAAGAAATGTTATCAACCCTTGTCCTAAAAGCGAGTGTAGTGGTATCATACGGAGTCTAAAAATACTTACATCAGCGTTATTGGTAGCTGCAGCAGCGCCACAAGAGGCATTTGCCAGCTGGGCGTAGTCTCGAGTCAGCTGATTGGCCAGCACTCCCAGCTGACCCACATTTGTTGTTGATTTGCCAATCTGAAATCAGACGAGGTACCTTGAGATATCTTGGACGTGCACCCATGCATGCTCACGGACACACGCACACTGCCCATGCTACCCTACGGCACAAGTGAAATGCAAATTCTAAAATGTGGATAACTTGCTCGCTCTCTCTCTCTCTCTCTCTCTCTCTCTTCCATTCCTGCACAGCACAATCGAGCGAGAAAGCACACAAGTACAGAACAAGAAAAGTTTACTGACCATATCCTGGGCTGTGCGGGCGATCTGCTTAGCCAGTCGTACCATGCTGGTTTGATGGTCAACAAATGACACATGCTCACTGACCACAGTACGCTCATCCGCCTGCATAGTAAATGAGGCAAACATGAACTAAATTTGCTTTACACTTATAATTATTAGTATCATTATTTTGAATAAAACTCTAGAGAGTTTGTGACAGACACCAGAAAATGCTTACATCCATACTTTCCAATCGTTTGATCATTCATTAATTTTTACCCTTAATTTTCAGTCAGCACTCAACATCAAGTCAGTCATGCGTAAACCAACAATCTGTAAATCCATACTTTCCAATCGTTTGATTATTTATTAATTTGTTACCCTTAATTTTCAGTCAGCACTCAACATCAAGTCAGTCATGCGTAAACCAACAATCTGTAAAAACAGTGACGAGTACGAACCCGAGTGATGGCCTTGGAGATGCTGTCAATCATGTTGGAGACCACGCCTGCCTGAGAGGCCGCCTCCTCCATGGTCTGAAGCAGGTCCTGCAGGACATCCTTCATGTCGTCTGCTGCATTGTCGATGGAGCCGTGAGCCTGTCCTGCCTGGAAAAACACCACACAAAATGTGTTAGACCAAAATACATGCACTTGTTTATATAGATAGGCATAAACTCTGAATGACACAAAAGCACTCACACACAGCATGTTTTGTCTATGTGCCACCCCCCCCCCCCCCCCCCACCTGTAAGAGCGAGGGACAACCACCAGCATAACCTTCTATTCTATCAAGAATACCTCCGAACTAACCAAGACAATGTAAGTTACATTACCATAAATTCAAGGGCATGAAGCTGGCTAAAACAAATTCAGTTACTTACCTTGGGATTTCCTCCTCCCTCTTTGGCCGCATACATGAACTGGAGAGCGGACTCTGCGACAGTCTTGGTCAGGTCCAGGATTGTCATCTGCTGTTTCGAGTTCATAGTTCTTGATGCTGTGCCGATCGCTGCTTCCGACAAGGGGTCAAAATAGGATGTGACCGTTGACACCTGGATGAAATTGAAGCATTACAAGAAATTACAACGTGATCATTTCCTTCTTTTTCAAATGAAAAACAGAAAACCAACAACAAAAATAAATAAATAAATAAATATTCCAACAGCAGGCTTCACTTTATGCAAATATTGAGGAGTCACCTAGTGCTTGTGGTCAGCAGCTGAGTAGAAGAATTTGAACATTCACTGGCACAGCCTGCACTGCTCTGACTATTTTAAGTGTCCAGCCACACTAACAAGCACTCCTGTTCCAAAACAAAGTGGCATCTGCGAAGCTTTGGAACATGCGCATATAAACTTTGCTCATACTGACCAGGTGTCCAAGGTTCTCCGGCTCCTGCTTGGCGGCCTGCCGGATGTCATCGATATGATCCAGAATCTCACGGGCACTGTTGATCATCTGCTCTTGGAAGCCCTGAAAACACAACCACCATAAATTCCGTCACCAAAGGGAATATTTCATTAGTATTTTAACCCTGGTGGCACTGACAACAGAATATTCCGGACTATATCTATGGCCTTTTCAGCGTGTCAAGTTTTTTCAGCGTGACCAGGGTTAACTAAACCATACAGCTTACCACACTTCCAGTCACAGGAATGGATTAATTAGCTGTTTAGAAACAACCGCCAACTCTTCCTTTGGAGTCAGTATAGTCAATCCCTCTCTCTCTCTCTCTTTCTCTCCTTTCTTCTCTCTCGCTCTCTCTCCACAAAGCAATCTAAAAACCACGCAAGCATCATTTAAAAAATCGAAATGTGGACATACCTTGAGACTGTTTGCTTCCCGAGGCATCAGACTTTGGCGAATGGCTTCCAACGAGGCTTGGTCAAGCTCGCGGATGGTGCGGTTGAGGTTGCCAATGGCGCTGTCACACTCCTTCTGCCCTGGTGCACTATCCCTAAATGGCAAAACAATCAGCCATGACATCCCAAACCACAATATCCAATCCTTGTAAGGATATGCATTAGCAGCCCCAAACTCAGAGACTGAACTGGACTGATTACACTAAGCATAATTATCATGAAGAGCCTTCTCCAGGTCATTGGTCAATGAGATATGAGCAAAATGCACAGCTACCACCCTCTTAGGTCAAATACAGGAGGCGGGGGTCCACTTGTCTGGTAACAAAGACATATCTAATGGATCTCTGTGGCCGCCTGTCTGTGGCACAATGTGTTATAGTGGTTTTTAGTACCTGTGAACTCAAATTTCACATGAGGTGGATGGCAATCCCCCCCCCCCCCCCCCACACCAAGCAGCTTTTTAAGCTTTACAACAATTCAATGTGTATCTTGTTATACTCCTCACTTGATGGATGAAACGAGGCGTTTGATGGAATCGGAGACGCTCTTGGAGTGAGCCGAGTACTGCTGGTATGTGTTGGGGTCGCGCGGGTTGACAGCCAGCTGTTTGGCCGCCTGCAGCATGTGACACGCTCCATCAATCATGGATTTTCCAGCGACAATGATGGGCTCCTGAGCCTGGCGAGCCTGCAATGATAGGAAGAGTTTTTCGTACACCTCTCTGATCAAACACCAGTCGACGTATTTAGCTGAAAGGGTCACAGACAAAAATTCCATGCCAGTAGCTGCTCCTTATAAGCATGCTGCAGATCTGTGATTATCTCCTGCGGAGGATTTAAGTCTCCACAGGGCAAATGCGGGTGTCAATGGTGTAGTGTAAGGGTGAAATAACAGACGTTGTTCAATTGGTAGGTGTTCAGAAATCTCTGATGTGATGGCTAATACTGTAGAAGTGATGTAGCAGTGATGGTGGTGGTGGTGGCGTGCGTGCGTGCGTGTGCGTGCGTGTGTGTGTATGTGTGTGTGTGTGGTGGGGGGCTGGGGGGAGGAGGGGGGTTGGGGGGGGGGGGGGACACGACCTACGTATGTACCTGTGGGCTGATCTTGGCAGGCTTGCTGGCGAACTCCGGAGACGAGGCAAAGGTGGTGAGCTCTTCTACAGCGTCTGTGAGTGGCCGGGCTGCCTCTGCACACTTCCATCGATTCTCCTCAGTGAAGTCACTGTCCAAAGCCTGATAACACATACAGTTCACCAGTGCTTGAACACGGACCAGTCTGATTGGCTAAAGTATTTTTCACTTGTTGGTTGCTTGTTGTTTACTTACTAACATCCCTTTCCACCACACAAGGATGACATGAAAGATCAGCTGATGAGGAAAAACCCAACGCAATTTTCTGGCTCACAGCCAGGATCTGACCTCATGACCCGAGCACTGATGGACCAAATGCTCCAACAGCTAAGCTGTCCCAGCTACCTTATTTTCAATGACGAGGCAAGCATAGCACAAACATTAAAAAGAAACTTTCTCCAGTGCGCCCCCCCCCCCCACCCACCCACCCCCCCAAAAAAGAAAAGAAAAAAAAAGAAGAAAACTTACAATGGAAAGTTTCTTGTTGATTTGTCTGCATGGTACGGTTTGATTGATTGATTTATTTGGTATAGTTCAGTTTTATTTCCTTCACATTTTCTCCCCTTTACCTAGTAAAGTGAGGTGCAACAAGTTCTGTTCTCCAGATCGTCAATAACCTAGATCATAAAATGTAGCATTTTTTATGGCCACACATAAATGTCACTGTCTGCATAAACCTTTTAAAAAAAAAAAAAAAAAACCCTGAAATTTAAAACACTGAAATTTAAAAAAAAAACAAAAAAAAAACCTGAAAGCATTTTAAAAAAAGAAAAGAAAGTAAAAACACTCACCTTGATTGCTTTGACAAGGGCAGCAGTGCTGTTAGCCACATCCTTAGCACTCTGCACAAAATGTCTCTTGGCCACGGGATTGGTCGTTTTCGATGAAGCCAGGCGACAGGCATTGCAGAGGGCAGATGTATGTTTGGCAACAACAGTAGCAGCTGACAGGACCTTTAACACAAAGAACGCCTTTAAAGCATCCATTTGTATGGGATATATAGCCATTACATTCAAGACAATTCTATGACTACTGCTTTAGTTTCTTCTGCCAAAAAAGCTAACTGTCTCAAAGATTCAACCACAGTTCCTTCATGTCTGAAAGATCTCAGAACACAACAGGACTAAAGGTGTACTTATGAATCTAAGCACTCCTTGGACTACACTAGAGTAGGGGCAGGGTTGATAGCTAGGATGCGATTAACATAAATTTAACTTTCATGCATGGATACACATGACATGCGCGACAGCATTCTTTTTTCTTTTCTTTTTTTAACCCTATGGTGTGCACACACAGACACACACAGACACACACGAACACAGGTCAATTCAAACTCAACGCGAAGAACTAATTTGAAACAAAAATGTGAAACTGAAATTAACGTAAGTAATCAGGCTAAGAAAGAGACCCTTTAAACCCATAATCCATGTAATTGAAGCCTGATCTGACTACGCAGGTGTGAAACAGGTAACTTGGGACTGTTTCTAGGACAGCCACTACAATGGGCAAGACATAGATACAACAGAAACAAGTGGTGATCTAAATTGGATTTTGTTGTTGTTGCTGATGTGTGTGTTTTTATTTTTCACGAGTAATAATAGTAAGTATTTACTGCTGTGCATCACCTGCGGTAACAGTACACTTTATAAATGTCTACTGGTGTCAGAGGACAGTGTGTGTGGGAAGGTGGGGGGGGGGCTCATATTGTTGATTATTTGTGCCATAAAGGTACCAGTCTCTGTGTTTTATTTTACAATGCAAATATTTTACAATGCAAATGTGTATATACAGGTACGTGCCTATGGGTTAGGTTTACTGCTTTATTGCCATGCACTGCACACATCAGTGTCACACACATAAATACACCATACACTGTAGGAAGCTTGCCTCACTGCATAGTGATAGTGATAGTGACAGTGCCACTGCTTGCTCGCTCTCTCTCTCTCTCTCTCCAAATAACATGTACAACTGCAGCAGAAGCGTGTGCATCAAACGGATGCCACAAAACACAATATCAAACAGAAACACAAACATAGATGTGTACACCTGCATGAACTTCACCACAGAGAGTAAACAAACTGACGGAAACAAAACAAATGACTGTGGTCACTGGTGTAGTTCAACAAAACAAAACAAACGCCCCCCACCCCCCCATCAGGGCTCCCCACGAGAGAGAAGAAAAATAAATGAAAATTTATACCCCCTTCTCTCCCCACCCTTATAAAAACCTTGATGAAAAATAATGAAAACAAACAAAACAATAAGATAAAAGTGCACGCGCGTGTGTGTGTGTGTGGAGGGGGGGGGTCCCTAACACCCACTTTCATAGTTCAAAACAGACTTTCACAACTTCAGTGTTTGGGAGAGAGAACTAAGGCACAACAGCATTTGTGCACCATACAACGCGGGCGTTACTGTGTTGGAAATCGTGTAACACCCACGTGGCTTAAAGCATGAACACAGAAGCAACATCTGAACAATATCAAAACTTCTGTCGTGGTTCTTGACTCGAACAGTAGAAAGGGCTGTGCTTTGCAGAGGGGGGGGGAGAGGGTGTGGAAGGGACGTGCATTCGTGAGGCAACAACATGGCAACATCTACCATGGAGCGTGGAGTGACTTTTCACACACATAAAATTCAACATAAAGGTGGAAAGAGTTTTTCTAACACAATCTTTGATTGAGAAAAACAACCTCAACGTGTCCACTGCTTTGGAAATAAGCCTGAACTTCAGAATTTAATGAAAATGCCAGGTTTAAAGAAAAATATGAACTAGAAACAAAGAAATGGATCAAATCTTCCAAGAAAATCTATCCCCTCAACTTGAATTGCCAACAACCATTCTTTACAGTGTCTGTGAAATTGCAGTGTACAGTACGTAAGCGCCAGTGCGGGCTTAACTGAACACATAAGGGCGAGTACTGAGAAAAAGGAATTGAAACAACTATGAACACCAATAACATTGAAGGGCCGGGTGCTTACCATAGATCGCAGGGCCCAGGAAGCGTAATACTTAACAGACAGAAACACTTCACTGTTAGGCAGTGTTACAAATTACAAGGCAGAAACTCAGATATGCACTGGCAATGGTGTCATGGCAGCAAGACGACAGCTCACTCTTGTAACTCAACAAACCTAAAATCCTCATTAAAAATCAAAGAAATTTTTTTAAAAAATCAGTTGAAGACCCACCAGCAAAGACATTGGCGCATTTTTATTTTCTCTCATGGTAAATACTGCTATTATGGCTGATACTGGCATATGACTAGCAATACATCCTATAATAATAAGGTAGATCACCAAACTCTCTGTACTGTTCATACATGAAACACCACTGAGGAACAGAACAGGAAATCCAAACAAATGAACTGACATGTTTGGGTAGTTTTGAAGGAAGGAGGGTGCAGGGTTTCAGGATGGTAACAATGTTACCTAATGTGAGGGTCATGACAGAGTAGAAATGCCCACCTTTCAACTTGTTTTTATCATTAACAAAATACCTCCAACGATAGTGTTTACTGTCTGAAAAATCTGCCTATTTCTAGCAAAACAAAGTCTCCTACATAGGATGTCCACGTCGGACACTTTGTTTTGCCAGAAATGGAAAGAACTGTGTATTTAGTTTCCTACCAATATATGAGTTTCAGTTTTCTGTTACGCAAGTCTGAGTACGATCTTACCTATCTCGCCTATCAGAATACACGCATACACTTCACAGCAGTAACATTTTTTTTAAAACTTTTAAACAAGTGAACCTCATTCAAGTAACTGCAAAACAGCAGAACATGTGGTCCATATTCATCAGCAATTTTTGCAGCTCAAAAGGAAGAGAAAAAAAATTATATTCTGTTCTTCCATTCTACTGAACTCACGTTCTACTGTACTTAATTCTCGGTCATTTGGAGGAAACCTTTTTCCCACATAAAGAGCGCAGAAGCAAATAGCTTCAACCTGTTCCCTGGAATCTGGAGTAGGTGCCAAAGCCTTTGCAGGAGAAGCGTAACTTTAAACACGAGGCTGGGAGGAACGGTGCAAAACATGGCGGGTAGAAAATTCAACCAACAGAACACTCACCACTCTATGAACATCACTGGGATCTAAACGTCCCTGGTTCATTTACAGCAACAAAGAAACATTAGTTGTTGTCAAAGCTTGCGCACGCACGCACACAAACACACACATCCACGCTCGTTTGCACGTATGCATGAAGCGTTTTTCTTAACATGAAAACCCTCCTAATTCTTGTGTAAGTCAGGTTTTAGATTTCAAAGAGCACTGTGGAAGTACAGCTGAAAAGTACAGGTAGGGGTGGGGGATGTGATGAGAATTATAACGTCAACTTACTGATAATTATTATGACGACATTTAGTGACTAGTTCCGTAGTACGTGAGCAATACTCAGTATCAAAGACAGGTTTGAAACATGTGTCTATAAGCCTATCAGCCTTGTAAAATAAAAATAATAAAAATAAAAACCAGAATTCTAAAATAAATGTGTTGACATATCTTCCTGTTTGATTAGTTCTCCCAAAGCACTTGCCTGATTTACGCAATCTGTTCACACACCTAGCATCACACAACACTCATCACAAATCACCTCTAATGACCATAGCTTGAAGTTCATGTGCACACATCCCTCACACCACTCCGTTTTTCATATTCAAACCCCGTGTCATGTTAGTGCAATGAAACATTACGCACTCTGCATCAAATGACAAAACCTGTACATGTTTTATGTGGAAATGATTGAATGATAAACAACCGTAACATGCCTGTACTGTACATCATGCTGTAGATAATATGAAATTTAGCAGGTTTTGAGGAGCGCTGTACAACTGGTCAAGCCCAATATGTGAAGGAAAGTTAACTTGGGAAAAGTTAGATGAAGATATGCACTTTATATTTGGCGCTAATTTTTGTTTGCAAATTTGTTGAAATAAAAGTGGCTTTCGTAGTGCTATAAGGCCATACACCAAAAGAGAATATATTTGAATGCATTAACTTTCATCCTTGAAAGTGATCCATACTAAATTTGAATTTATGAGCGGACAGAGAACGGACCTACCAGATAAATATATACTGTTTTGCAGCAGAGTATCAGTAATAAACCTGAATACAAGGTATTATTATCAAAGTGTATGAAACTCCCTACAGGGACCCAAACAGCGTAAACATTATGAACCTCAGCGAAGTTAAAAGATGTGAGTAGATTTCACAAAACAGCTTTTGGTACATCAACATACCTGGGCTGGGACATTGACCTGAAGAGGTCAAGGGTCAAATGTTAAAGAGTCAAAGGTCAACACGACTGTTATACATACTCTCTGTATCATGCGACAGTCAAGCAGTACAAAAGTTAAAAAAAAAAAGAAGTCTGTGTCCATGAAAAAAACCTTGCATCAGCCGTACGGTTTTCACCTGGGGACACCAGCTTTTTGCACGGACACCGACGACTCTCTCTCCTGTTTTTAATACGCATCAATGCAGCTACTACGACTATGTTATTATGCAATTAACACCAACATCACGACAATTTGCAAGATTGCAACATAACCCTTTACACACGATTCCAATATCCATGACCTATTACTCATTTGAGACTGCTCAAGAGCAATAATCCAAGCCATGCAAGATCTAAAATAAAATGGCACGATTCCCAACATGTCTACACTCCACTAACAAAATGCAGCACTGCTTATTTCATGTGCAGTGTTTATATCAATTCTGCAGTGAAGTAACACAGTTTAGGATTTTTTATAACAAAATCAGAAAAAAATCCGATATAGACATAACTGAGAAAAGTGAAAACCAAGGACATTAAAACAATGACACATTTAGAATGTGAGTTTTCCCCCCTTCCTATTTTTTTTTTTTTTTTTTTTTCACGGACTGTGTAGATAATAAAAATGATGTTTCACAACTGTAAAAGACAAGAAGGAATGAATTGACTCTTTCCTTTTTCCTGGTTTTTCTGTTTGTTCATTTTGGGGGTTTTTTTTGGGGGGGGGGGGGGTTTGGTTTGTTTTTTTGGGGGTGGTGGGGGGGGGGGGGAATGAGGGGGCAAGAAGGATCCGGGGTAATGTAATAAGGAAAGAATCATTTCCAAATCAACTTTCCTCTCAAAACCTCACTTTCTGAGACTGAGCAAATAAGAACACCTCTTAAACACTTTCACATGCACCCTGAGTAAAAATAAAAATGAAAATAAAATTTATATTGTTGGGTTTTAAAAAATACCCAAAAAATGTTTTACAATAAATAAGCAGCCAAACGTTTAGGTGAAGGTACTGACCTGCTGCTGAGAGCTGGCTGGGTTGGTGAGGTTCTGGCACGCCATCTGTATGGCCTGGTTGGCACGATGGAACTGTGACTGATCGACAACGCCCGGTCGCCCTGGCTCCGATGCTGGGTCTGATATACCCACCAGGTACGCCGCCTAGCACGACATCAATAGCATCATCATAACATATTTGTGGGGTGTTGGAAAAGTTTTTGGCAGCCCTGTGCTTTGGGAAAACATTACAGCAGGAAAACACTCTGCTAAAAGAATCCTCTACTTATTACTGGGAATATTTCCGCAGCTCAGTGCTTTGGGAAAACATCACCGTGGAAATGCACTCTGCTAACAGTCATCCACTAATCTCCATTGAAGACGATGGTAACCTCTGCTCACACAAGAGGAAGAGTTAAAACTTTTCCTTGCTTATCTCCAACTGACCCAGTCTTACTCACTTGTGCCGATGCTTCTGTCAAGCCGCAGACAGAGTTGGCGAAATTGCGCACAGACTCGCAGAACTCATCCAGGTCGCCCTTCTTGGCGTGATTGGAGATGCCCGTCATGGCGTCACCCAGGGCCTGATGGGAATATTGCAGTCAATATAAGGCCTCTATGTGATTATAAGCTGCTATAATCTCCCTTCATGATCCATGTGATTTACTTTGCCAATTTCTGTAATATGTGGGTTTGTATCCTACTGAGATGTTGCAAGCAGGTGACAACTATCATCAGACATGACAATCTGACATACAAACCATAAGCTATATATCTGTTTAGACAATTTTAGACGCCACAGTATGGTATTCTATGTTCCTCAGGGTTGCTATCATCTGACATATGGTGAATGAGGTCTAGACCAAATGTTGAGGTGAACAAAACGTATCTGTGGTGTCTGAGAAGCATTAACAGGTTTTGACCATACAGAAATTTCATGATACTTAAAAAGTGCAGGTACAAGTCATGCACCCGTACACAGGCACAGGCACAGGCACACGCACACACACACACACACACACACACACACAGAGTAAACTGCATCATCACCTGAGCACACTCACAAAAAAACACCAAGTCAGTTACATACATGTATAGTACAACCCTAGTGTTGAGAGAGAAAGAGTTGAAGGGCAGCCTACCTTTGACTTCTCCATGACCGCGTCCAAAGACTCAAAGTAGGACATGTCACTGACTGGCTCATTCGGGTTGTCCAGCACATTCCCCATCATCTGAAAGTACGGCGCATCACAGATTTAATCAGCAATGAATAGATTTTTTTCTGAATAGAGGGTGTCTACTCACATAAGAGGATCTTTACTCTTCTCATCAAATACCTTTCCATTTGGAAAGGAGACACGGCATACATCCTCTTCCAAGTTACAGTTATATCATTTTAACTCTTAGATAATACTAACAGGATTTTTGTTGTGGTTCTGAAACAACAAAGCAAGTAATGAAACTGAGGGGAAAATGAAGGACTGTCAGTGAAAGCAGAGAAAAAGATACAGGGGGAAAAGATAAGAAAATGAAAGAAAGAATGAATCAGTAGCAACACTGTCACAGTCACTCCACCAAGTACAACATATTTTAGGCGAAGTCTGCTGGAGCATTTACCTGTATTTGTCTAAGGGCGTTGTCGCACTCCTTCTGGCCAGGGGCAGACACAGTGCAGATGTTGATGAGCTGGTTGATGCTCTCGGTCACCGCCCTGTGGATCACAACAATCAGGTTTAATTGTCTGTGTCTGGCGCAGTTGTTAATCACTTATTTATCGCACCAACCTCTAGCTGTACATTTGGACTGCCACTTTCTTTTTACATAACTATAGCACTGTTACTGCATTACATAGAAAGATATAATCTTCAATCCACTATGACAACTCCCATTACAAGCAACTCCCATTACAAGCAACATGGAGGCAAAATGAAAACCGTTGAAAACGTTCATCTGGAAAACCCAATCCCACAAATGTGCTATGTCTCGCCCATTCAAGAATACCTTTGTTTTCACAAGATCGCCCTGTCTCATCT
The DNA here is from genome assembly GCA_018292915.2 of Batillaria attramentaria. Taxonomy (NCBI): domain Eukaryota; kingdom Metazoa; phylum Mollusca; class Gastropoda; family Batillariidae; genus Batillaria; species Batillaria attramentaria. The sequence continues at coordinate 1,074,935 of JACVVK020000119.1, read as the reverse complement.
TATTTTGCTTATAGCAAGCTTAGACGTGTCTCAGGAAACATGTCAACGCAAGCTAAACAGATCTCTAACTCCCTCTGGTCAATTGATCGTCACGATTTTCTCACCTGGCAGCTTGAGCCAACAGGTTTTTGGCGTTGGGAGCATTGGGGTCGGCAGACACTGACTTCGCTGCCAGCAAAAGCTTGCTGGAAACCATGGAAACGCTCTTCAGGCCGCCCACGATCTGGTTCTGCGTCTCCATGTCCTTGGAGAGCCCCGCGATCGTGAGGCCGGTGTGGACGAACTCGTCGTAGGCCTGGCTGTAGCGGTTGGAGGAGGTGGCAAGCTGCTGGGGCGCCCCGCGGGATGCAGACACGATGTCGCTAGCAGCCTGGTTCAGGTGGGCAGCTGAGTTATTCATGTCCACCTGCACTTCTGGGTACGTCTTGTCCGTACGTGGAAACTGCAACAGGTTTATGGCGTAAGTATTGGACATGTGATTGGAGAAACGTGAAAAAGAGATGTTTTATATCTGCAGTTTTAGCCGAAGACAACAACTGCACAGTCAATCCATGGGGCTTTCAAAAAGTTGAAATTCTACCAACAGTGCAAATGAAAAGAAAACTCTGTGTGTGTGTGCGCGCACGTGCGTGCGTGCGTGCATGCGTGTGTGTGTGTGTGTGTGTTTAGCTGCTCCCTTTGGAGCCAACACCAAGCCAGTGGGAACAGTCTTCTCACCTGAGGAGAAGAAAGATTCTGGCTGGAGGCAGTGATGCGGCGGATAGCATTGTCCACATCTCTCTGACCAGGCAGACAGTTCACACAGTTGTTGAGAGCGTTGGATACCTCCCTGGCAACCTGTTACAGAAAGGGAAACTTGTCATACATGCTATGAAAAAGGTCTGCAGCAAAAGGCTGTATGAACATGTCTCCTAACCAACTTTCTATCTAACACCCCCCCCCCCCTACCCCCCCAACTCCCAAATTACCATGGTCTTTCACTGTTCTAGACACACAACATCCAGCACTTTCACAGACTACAGCATTCAAACGGTATCTCATCAAAGACTTTAGAACCCCTCCTATGAACTAGGGTCAGGGGGGGTGATTATATTTATACGTGTAAAACTCTACAGCACTTCTAAGCTTGCTTGGATATGGTGCAATACACCGGTCCTTTTGTTTATTATCATCATCATTGCTAGTATTATTACTGGGCTCCCCACATCATTAACATCAGCACCAGACCTGTGTGAGCCTCTGCTGATTTTCTGGGTTGTTTGGATCCTGCATGGCTCGCTTGGCTTCCTCCAGCAGGCGGTGCGACTTGGCGATCACGTCACGCGCGCTCTCTATCACCGCCTCCTGCACCTGGCGGTCCGTCGTCGTGGCCACCACGCCCCGGACAGCGTTCGTCAACACCTTTTGATGAGAATACACAACGGAGTAAAGATAAAATTGATAAGGACAGGAAGGAAGTTTTATTTTCCTGTTTATAATAAAATATAGGATCCACTGTGTAGTTTACCACCCAGAGCTTTGACAAAGTCTATTCAGATGTAAATGTTTACTTGTGTGTAGTTGTGATGTGGTGTGGTGGTTAGCTTGGTATGGTGTGTGTGTGTGCATAAGAGCTGTGCATATGATGTGCGTCTGTGCATACGTGCGTGTGGATAGGTTTATGTCTATGAATCTCTGTGAAATTCTTTCCGTGACAATAAAAAAAAAAGCACACAACTTGACACCACAACTAAAATGCATACTAAAGCAGACAATGGTTCTAACCTTCAATGCATTAGCTGTGTCACGGGCAGCAATGCCAACATAGTCTTCGTTGCCTTGAGCTGCTGCAGTCAACAGCTGAGCCATGGAGGATCCCACAGTCTTCGACGTGGTGCCAAGCTGCAGAGCTGCCGATTCCGCCTGCAAATTTAAAAAAAACAAAACACCTCAGGTCAATCAGAAACGCTAGACCTCACTGACGCCGGACTGGCTTGACGTTTTCCTAACTCTATGCACAATCAACAAAACTGTAACTGCATCTATCAGGAGTATCAGCAGATCACTCAAAATACTAACCGTCTCGCCAGGCAAAGGCCGGAGGCGACCGGTCAAGGCAGCCTGTTTGGTATCGTTCAGCTCCTGGTTCAGACCATCCAAATGATCAAGTGCACTCTCCAGCTCCAGAGATCCACATGCCTCTTGTGCCTGTAACAAAATAAACATGGAAATCAATGTACTGCGTTCACTAAAACTAGTTTTAAAAAAATAATCATGAAGAAAAGGAAGCGGATGTGAGTGCAAAGCAGAAAAAAATCTGAAGCAACTTATCAGGTAAGTTGGAATATTTAATATGGGAATCTTAAAGGAACAGCAACTCACTCAATTAAGCAAATAATTGAAATGATAAAGCGTGTGCAAAAGTAGTGATGTAGTGATATATAATTCAACACTCACCTTCACAGCAGCAGTTCGGAGCTCAGACACAGCAGCCGCCATAGCCTTGACAGAGGAGTGAAGGTTGAGGACGGATGCTTGATCAGCCACATTCGGAGCTGCCGCGTTGGATGATGCGATCATTCTAGTCGCTGGCTGTAATAGTAAGACGGAGATAGTACAGGACGTTTCTAGAAGAGGAAATTTTGAAAGGCTAGCGAAATCTTATGAACATAATGCAAGTATATTCAAAGGGATTCCAAGGATGCGTAACACCCAGTGGGGTACAAGGCACAAACTTACGTGCATCTTGAAAGTGACTTCTGTGGTTTCCAGAAAGATTTCTAACAAAAATGTTAAAATTCCAACAAACAGAACTTGTTTCACAACTGACTGATGTCCTAATTAGCTTTGACAAGTTTCTGAGAAATAATAGGAAAAACACAAAAACTGGAAGATTTTCTGGAGTCTGGACTCTCACAACCAGTGCAAGCTTCACACCGGAATGAAGTCATAACTACAGTGCATGACCATGGCTGAATGACCAAACGCACTATAGCTTTGACAGATTTCTCTCGAATAAAGAGGTTTCTGCAACTAGTAGTAGTACATGTACATGCTTCACACCTGAATGAAATCCTGACTAGCGTTGATGAGCGTCAGCTGAGCAGTGGCACTGTCACGGCTCTTCTGCACGTCACGGAGCGCCTGCACAAGGTCTGGAATCTGCTCCTCCAGTCCCTGGGCGGACACGATGAGCTGCTGCTGGGACATCTGGTTGCGGTTAGACTTGTTGGCCTGGTTGGCCGAGTTGATCAGCTGGGTACTGGCAGCCACTGCCTGCTTGGCTGCATTCTGTCAGGAGAAACCCAAACAAAAGTTGAAGGGATTTGTGTTGCAGGAGGTGTGTTGCGTTTTCCCCTCCTGTGCTTAGGACTTCCCCGCAAATGAAACCCTGCCAGTGACAGGGGCGGTTTGCCTGTCCAACTGCCATTTGATATGGGGCACATCATGGTTGGTAACTTACAGCTGAACTACAGCCCAGCTAGCAAACTCTCCCTGCCCACAGGTGGGGTTAAAGAGCGTGGAACTCTTTCAATCAGGTCTGTCTGAAATGAGCACTGTCAAGCCATTTACTATTCTTCCATTCCCCACACTGGCTGGGCAGACATTTGACCCCAATCAGGCACACACACGTCTGCAGATGAAGCTTTACATGTAAAGAAATCTATTGAAATCCACTAACGCATCTCAGTTAATACCTTTCAATTACATGGACAGAGGAGCATATTATTCGCATGTCTACAGATGTGCCATCTCACCTCAAGACGCCCGACTACTCTGCGTTTAAGTGCATTGCTGGCAGCTGTGTTGGTGGCGGAGCGAAGTTCTTCAGCAGCCGATTTCAACATCTGCTGCTGCATGCTGTCATTTGGACTGGAAGCACAGCCCTGTACAATACAAGAGATGTTAAAGTGAAAGTGAAACTGGGAGATGCTACATACACTGTATATATGTATGCACAGGTACACACAAAGACATGAACATGGTTCTCGTATCACTAGTATGGTCTAAACCAAGAGAAAACGCTTTCAACACAATATGACATGACTTCTTTCCTGTACAGAAACAAATTATTCTGAAAATAGTACCTGCGGGCATAAACATAACTGCGTCTGATAAGGATGTATGAACCGCTGTGCAAGTCACCGACACTATTCAATAATTGCACTTAGTTCTGTTCAATGTGGGGTCTCTTATTTACTTCCTACTGGTGCCAAATTGAAAAGGGTGGTACTTATGTGCCCAAGGCACCAACTCAGCATACCTTAGCTGCCTCCACAAGTTTGGCAGTAGCATCAGCCAGCTGCTTCGCTGCCGCCAGGAGACGTTTCTGCATGTCTGAGTCAGGCTGGTCTTCTGCTTGGCCTCGAATGGCCGACACCAACATGGACGTAGCCTGGAATCAAGCAGACAGTAATTAGGAAACAATCCTGTCATCTCCTGTGAGATGAAGAATGACATCTTGTTGCACGAAAATTTCACTATGAACTTTCTACACCCAATAAATGGAGGTTCCTTGATCACCCACAAAAATGGCACCCATTTAGTCCACTGCACATCCTAGTGTCTTTTCCTCAAGAAATGAAAACCAGAGGACCAGTGTAACGGTGATGTCTGTGACAGTGAGGTGAAGCGTACCTGTGCCAGGTGTTTGGCTTGTTTGACCATCTCGTGGGCATCACCCGTGCTGCTGATCAGGCGGTCCGTCACGTTGATGACGGTGTCTACTCCTTCCTCATGCTGCTCCTGGGCCTGTGGGGAAAATAAAAACAACTCATATTCAGTGCTGATTAATTTTACTCAACCAGCTGCTAATGGCCCCCTAAAGATTATGCTGGGCTCCTGGATATTAAAAGGTCAAAGGTTCTGGTTGGCCCCAAAGGTCTAGGCTGTCAGATATTTTCTGGTCCAGGTGAGACCAGATTTTGCTTCTTTTCCTTTTTGTGTTAATGTTCACCAAGAAACTGTGCCTAAAAACAGAACCTGTAAGTCTGTGTAGAGAGCACTCTTGACCTGCCACGAGGTCCACTAGTGCATCCCAGTCAATTCCTTTCACTTACATGGACAAAGAAGGATGTCTGTCAAGTGGGGACAGATGTTCCACATCCCCCCCCCCCCACCCCCCAACACACATGCTGCATACCTATGGTTTCTCTCAAAAATCTCTGTAACATTGTAAAATAAAGTTTGTTTGTTCGTTTATTTCTTTCGTTAGTTCTCTCTCCCTCTCCTTCTTTGCTTCTGTCCAAGTCACCTTGGTAGGCCCTGCAGCCTTCTTGATGTGCTGAAGCAGGTCGTTGAGGGCGCGTGTGACGGCAGTGGCAGCGCCTCCCAGGTCCTGCAGGAGGTGGTCATCATGGCAGGCCGACTGGGCTGCAGACACGATCCCCTCCACTGACTTGGCCACCAGTTTTGCTGCCTCGATCAACTGCTCCTGGCATGCAGGCTGTCCGATGGTCGGTGCCACCACCTGTAACAATGTCAAGTGCAAGAGTAATGACTTGGTACTATGTGGTAGTGGTATCAGGCTGGGGAATTCCTGAGAAAAAAAGACTGAAACCCAGGCCAAGGCCCCGGCAGGGTACAGGGGCAGACCCCCCCCCCCCCCCCCCCCCCCGGAAGAAAACGAATTTTAGTACTTTCGCAGGCAATTTGTGACCTCTCCTGGCACCTAAAAGTGAAATTATTAGCGTGACATTTACACCTGGATTGCTTCTATTTGTCACACATTTATCCTTGCCTATGCTGCTGACCTTGTAAACCTATTTGCTAAATTTTTTTTAAAAACTTTTCACAAGGCACTGAACAATGCTCATTGACATTTAAATGCACATCTGCAGGCCTTTCCTGTCACCTTTTAGTGAACAGTTCAGAACTGAAGAAAAACACAACTACCATAACACAGTCAAATTAGCCATTAAAGTTCAAATGAGGACTGAATGCAGTAGAATATTTTCACTGGGGTGGCACATTTGTGGTATATTGATATGCATCTGTTTTCTCCCAGTACTGAAAAATCTGAGCTGCTCTCCTAGATGGGGGAAGCGTGTCACATGAAGTTCAGCATCACCTATTTTATTTTCTATTTGCTGTATGCATCATGTGTACTTGTTTACCATTCTGTCGCCCCTCTCATTTGGAATGGGAATCTAACATGCACACTTGATACGCATGCGTGTGTACACTGTAAAAAAGGAATAAGAGTCTACCTGGTAAGCAAAACTCCCTAACCAAATTTCTGCACATGAATCCATGCCTAAGGATCTGCAGACCAGACGCCCGAACTACTAGGGCCAAATCCCTTTGTCACATCATATGAAGCATTTGCAAAATCAAATATGTGAGCATGAGCGACTCGAGTGCCTACCTTGGTACAGGCGACAAGCTGTGACGTGGCGAGTGCACACTGCGTGGCTGAACTGATCACTTTGTTCTGCTGGGCAGAGTTGTCTGTCTTGCTGGCCACGGTTTTCGCCTTCAGCACCAGGGCGGCGGTTGCATTGGCTACTGCCTTGGCGAGCGAAAGAAGCGTGTCCTGCAAACAACAGTAAATGTAAAGAACATTGCCCTGGCTACAAAATGAAGTATTTGAGCTGGGGAAACAGATAAAATAAAGTCATAATTACTGTCCAGCGTAAAAATATTGTTTATTGCTCCTTTTAGAAAACCCCAAACCATCCTCCTCACAAACTTTGCTGGGGAATGAAAACGGAGCGCTTAGTGAGACCCACAGACCCCCCCCCCCCCCCCCCCCCCTGCTAATGAGAAGCTACAGAGCCACCAAAAACTGTTATCACACATCTGAGTTCAGTGTAAACTATGGTAAAAACACCCTTCCATGACAATTGCCACTTGAGATGGTCACGCTAGCCATTTGCAGGAATGCTCCCCCCCCCCCCCCCAAACTAAACCACACTTCAGAAACTCAGTCTGCAGTAGTAAAAACTGGATTTTTTGTTTCTCTCTCAAAAGAGAGAGCCAATGCCTGTCTGGTTGTAAGAACAAAATTAACCCATCAATGCAAGAGAATCATAACCCCCCCCCCCACCCCCACACAAACCACCCTCCACCCCCCACTACCACTGTGAGAGCAGAAATGGTGTATGGTGTACCTGGAAGGCCTTGTCCATGTCTTCAGCTGTCTCCCCTATCTCATCCATCACCTCCTGACTGGCTTCACCGATCTTGCCCGCCGCAGCCAGCAGGTTCTGACGTGGCTGAAAATGAAATAGACAAATGAAGTTTTTGTATTCACCCAATGCTGGAATGGACTTTTTAGTGTGTGTGTGTGTGTGTGTGTGTGTGTGTGTGTGTGTGTGTGTGTGTGTGTGTGTGTGTGTGTGTGTGTTAGGGGAAGGGAAGGGGGGTGTGCACCTGCATACAAATGCATAACAAATATCAGAGTAACACTGCGTTTTAGAGTAAAACAGACAACTTCCATACCTCACTCTTCATGGATTTCTGAAATTTACCTGAACTGTACAAGCCCCACACCTAGGATTTCAAAACCACTGAAAGGCTAATTTTTTTTAATTTTTAATTTTAAATCCCCAACACCAACAAAATCTGAAACTCCGGTATACACGAGACCCCTCGCTCCACACCTACCTCTCTAGAGCCAGGCTGTGCAGCATTAAGGAGATCAGAGAATGCTCCACACAGTCTGCGGGTGGCGTCAAGCAGACGGCCACCAGCGCTGTCATCCTCTCCGAGCGCTGCCAGCATCTTCACGTCACGACTGAACTGGCCCATGTTAGACGATCTGCACAGACACAAAGGATCCTTGAAAAAATACTTGCACACTGTGGTACAAGGACCTGCTAAGAGAGGATCTTAAGGACATAAGCGATGCAAAAGTCTCTACGAAATGACATTCAAATATCTCGACAGCTCTGTGTGTCTTAGCAACAGCTCAAGAACAAGAACAAGAACAAGAACCTTTATTTTACAACGGTAGAAGTTACAGGCATATTCATACCAATTTTAAAACTTGCCGTTGCTACACTACATGAGCTAATACTACTGAAAAATTAAGAAAGAAGAAAAAGAAAAAAAAAAAAAAAAGCACACACACACACACACACACACACACATAACATCACGCATGAATTATTCGCACGCACCTATGCAGAACATAATCATAAGCGGAAATAATGTCATAATCAAGCTGAATGTAGCATTATTGTGTATTTTACTGTTGCTACTGTTTGTTTTTGATGTTTCTTATCAATGACAACTTCACGCAGCTGTTCAAATTATAGTTTGAAGATGGTTTTCATTCTTGTTGATGATCTCTGCAGTCTAGATTGATGTTTAATGTTCTTCACCAACGACTATTCACATTCTCTGTACACTGCTAGGCAGCACAGTCTACACAACTACACTAAGAGATCGTGAGTAGGCTTTTCAATGAAAACTGCAAGCAACACGACATAAATAAATGAACAATAACTCTGAAAACACTGAACACTCACATCTGGTTCACTGCCGCACCAACAGCCGTGTAGTCAATCTCGTCCTGGTCGCCAGAGGTCAAGGTCACCAACTGCGCGGTGGCAGCATTCATGGAAGAGAGCTGAGCTGTAGCCTTCTGCCTGGAGAGATCCAGCTGATTTTCTCGCCATTTCTTGGAAGCCTGAGGAACGTGGACCACATGGTGATGACCAAAAAGATTCAAAGCAAGCAGCTGGACGTAGATTGCACCGCTGATTACAAGATCAAAATGCTCGAACTCTCTGACAGTAAACTAGCATCTTCTAGGCCTTGTCAAACCAATGCTAGAAATGGAGCAAGACAGAAAAGTAGCTTTCTTGAAGATGAATGCAGAGTGAGTATGAATCTCCTTTAAGCATGAATTTTCATTTCCAGCTACACGTGGTACTAGAAAACAAATCATGTCCTCCCACTACAGAACGACAAATCAAACCTCCCCTTTTCAATTTTCTTTTTCTTCTTTTCCTGTGTAGAGTTCTGTAGACATATCATGGTCCAATACAAGTACAACATTATCCCCTGCAATGTCCTAAACCTCAACTTCGCTTCTTCAGAAAAAGGCAGAATTCATAAACGTTTCTACCTGTTAACAAGCATAAGGAAGTGCCTATTCCTCTTACTGATCTTCTTCCAAATAAAAACTCACAGGGTCCTCGCCTATGGTGGGTATTTCTGCTTTCTTGGCCAGTTCGTCTCTAGCAGCATTGAGTGCGTCCAGTCCCTCCTCCACAGTGACGATGAACGCCCGCTGAGAAGGTGTCATTTCATGCTGCTGGATCGCCTGCCCCTGTTTGAAGAACAAGACTTTGTCAGAAACTGAGCATCCAGACACACTTAGCAGACAGTGCAGGTAACCTTAACTGACATGGACTCCACAACACAGGACCGGGATAAAGTTGTTCACGTGATTTGATGTTCACTTGATAGAAATCTCCCCTGTAGGACGTACATATCTGAAAGCACTGAACCTGATTTTGCTGTAAACTGAAGCAATCATGCCGAAGGCGAAATGTTTCCACGAGCCTTCATTTGACAAATACTTTATTTTACAATATTTTCGTAGAATATTACTTAGCCAACTCTTCATCAAGTTTGCATCTACTGAATCAAACATCCACCTATTCTTTCTTTCCTGCTCAAAGACAAAATCAGCATTAAGATAATAAATGCACCAGTCAGTTAAAATTCTCTTTTAATTTCAGACACGTTGTGCTTCACCAAAAGTATGCCTCAAATATGCCCACGCACCCACCCCACCTTTCATAGGACAAGGAATTCCCTCTTCATTTATATCGCTAATTGTGTTTCTCTTGTGAAATTTCTGACCAGCTTTTCACTTTTCTTTCCTTAAACAGCATGGTGATAAACACTGCCACTTTCAGGGACTGTAACACTTCACTCCAACACAAGAGAGCACACAGTGTTGTTAACTCGTGACAAGTGCACAACCATGCTCACACAGCCATGGAACGTCAGAAAATCAGGCGCTTCAAATCTCCAGGTTATCTGCCAGTGTTACGCGCTATGAATGATAAAGGTGATCTCACAATTCAGTGTGCAGCTTTATGGTATTACGGTAATAACACAAGCTATTTATAATAATAATAATAATAATAATTTATTTACATAGCGCTTAATCTACATGGAAGGTAGTTCTAAGCGCTTAGAGTACAGGTAAAGAGACAGATAGACGTGAAGGTTCAGGGCCAGGGCAACTGCATGTATGGTACTTATATTTCCTGGTTACTCTTGTTTTCTGAGTACAGTTGTTCTGAAACAGGCTATACATGTCTGAGTTATCCTTAGTAAATACTTGTTTACTTCAACTTCTAAATGAAACAATAAGGAAAAAGAAAAGGGGGGAAAAAAAGGAAAATGAGCATAATGTTGAAACAAAAAAGCTTCATTTTAAGACATTAGTTTTTTACACCAAACTTTTCTTCAGAATTTTCGCCCCCAAATCTCATCAGCAACTAAGGAATTAAAGTATTCCCTCACACAGGTTTTAAGAACTTTAAATGTGGAAGTGAGAGACTGAAGGGAAGTAAAGTGGGAGGAAGAGGGAAGCCAAGCTCATTAAAAAAAAAAAAAATGGGAAGGGAAGGGAAGGGTAGGGGAAGGTTTGCAGAGCCAACTGGCTTAGCAGGCAAGTAGCTGTGCAATGAACACAGATCCTCATGCTTTTCTTCCACGATCACCCAAATGCCTGAGGGAATTCCAAACTGACTAAGGTTAATATCAACAGACCAGAGCCACAGCAAAGGGGGAAAAAGCACTCTGAAAACAATGGAACTGCACACACCACTGTGCATCTGCTAGGAGTCTTAAGCCACCAAATGGAGAATGACTGTTCATTAAAGATGATTCAATGGTTGCTCGTAATAAAATGATTCGATCACTGCTAATGTTTCAGCATAGTTTACAGACCAACTTGATCCTAGTTGGCTGCATGCAACTGTAAGCACCCGGTTATTGTGACCTAACCAAGAATTAGAAGGGCACAATTCACAATAGTTTTACAAGTTGCAGCTGAGGAATTTAGATAAATAGCTCCCATCTGCTAGTGGTACTGAAACTGATAGGCACAACTGCTGAAGACAAGGCCATACAACTTTGAAATCTTGATAGAAAGCCCCCAACGAATAACTGAAAATCCGACACAGAACTTTGTTCCAGGGAATTCAGAAAAATTTCAAAGAATAAGCAATTTTCTTATTTGTAAAAACAAGAATGTGCCTCATCAGGACGTGAAGGAATATCTGCAGTTCAAGCTACAGTTTGTCGTCCTGCTCTTTTGGGCTAAGGATTTTAAATTTTGCAATTTCTTTCAAAATCCTAAAGATTAAGTGTCTGTCCTGTTTACGAACAAAATCCTGTCACCTGTTCCCCTAAAATGCTTAAGCTCACTTGTTCCGTCTACTGGTGTGGTTAGTAACAACCACTTACCTTTGCCTAGCCAACACATTTCCGCTTGAATCTCAACGCACAACTCAAAATAAAAGCAGCAAAAAACAGTGAGTACTAAGGATGAGTCAAAGGTGAGATACTGCTGACAAAGTGCAATCTGGCATCTCATACCAGGGAAACTAATCAAACAGAATTTGGGCAGCAAAGATTCCCTTCTATTGATACAGTATCTTCGTAATTTGTCTCATCCCTTGTTTGACCGTCACACCTTGGCGTGAAATGTGCACTTACTCTGTTTCTGTCAAACCACAAAGAATTTTTTGAGCCAATGTAATGGTGCTGAATAACACTAGTTTGCTCATAAACCACTGAAATTTTTGACACAGCCCACATCGACAGCCAAGGAGTGACAAATATAATGAACTGGTTCAAACTGGATAAGACATCAGTACTCAAAAATTTAAAATATCCCAAAGGATGTCTCAAAATGGTCCACGCATCATCCACCCCCAATGACAAAGACCTCATCAAAGGAATTTTTAGCTAGGTTTTTTTTTTGTTCTGTTTTGTTTTCTTAGTTTGATTTTGATACTCCACATTCAGGTCAACAGATTCATTTTTAAAATCAAGTAAAAACAGTGATTAACAGTTAGAACCAGTTTCAGTCAGCATTACTCCACAGTATCAGGCTTTCCGTAGGCAGTACAGCGAACACCACTACAAAATATATGACTACATCATCATTTTACAAAACAAAAGACTTTCCCAAAAAAAACATTTCAGCTGCACCATATTCAAAGAAGTTCAATGTGAAAATCAATTTCAGTCTCAGACTGCGTGGGTATGAACATCCTTGAAACATCGTTTTCAATTTCGAAATTTGAATTTCACCAAAAATCTGGCTGAAGCACTCACTAGAATTGCTTTTTGTTTATGTTTTGTTTTTGTTTTTCCTGTGCGCATTACTCTCTGCACAATAAGTATGGAATGCATTCCTTTATGTTCCTGTAAAATTCCATAATTTAAATCATGTTACACTGCCAATGCCAACGGAGAAGTCTGATTTCTGTGAAGTTCAGCGTGGCGCACGCGCCGATCAGAAATGAGTGCAGGGTGAAAGGTCACACTGACATGCTGGGATGCACGTCCCCCGCCCAGCGCCTGGTTAGAGGACTGAGATGAATGTGCCTGTTTCAGGGAGCCCATGGAGAACTCGTTCTCGCCCTGCGGGTCACGGATGACCGCAGGAATGGCCACCGATCCAGAAGTTGGGTGGCTGACATCAAAGGTCTGCTGCTGGATGATTGTCGCCCTGGCAACGCAAGAAATTTATTCAGGACAGTGAAAATCTTAAGATGGGTCCTGATGACAAGAAATTCGGCCTGAAGTACGTCATCTACTACTACTACTACTACTACTACTACTACTACTACTACGACTACCAATGATAATGTGGATTACACAGGTACTTCACCAAACAACTTGGAATTTATTTTGATTTTCTTTGAGACAAATATATCCAAAGCTGAGGAGTAAGCGAGGGTATCTAGAGAGAATCCCCGACAGCCATTCTGAATCGTACCACATACCAGAGGTGAAAAATCCTATGCCCTAAACAGGACTTAAGCCCCTAACCTCTCACACTGAGGGCAGACAGACAGCGGAGGGATTGATCAGGGAACAAGGTAAATATAATTATAGTTACTTTGCTGGCTGCACGTTGTCCTCATACATCATGGAGTTCTCATCTCCATCGATGCCCAGGTGGTCTTTTGCTTTTTTCTGCAGAAGACAGAGGAACAAAATTTACATCACCCACAAAATACATTTTTGTTTATATGTTGTTGTTGCTGTTGTTGTTGTTGTTGTTCTTGTTTCTGTTTGGCTGGTTAGTTTGTTGTTGTTGTTGTTGTTTACATTTCAACCAGAAAATAAAGATCACAAAGTGAATAAGATCTGTCACAAGGAAAGGTGTGCATTTTACAGATGGCAGAAAATGTGATCTCAACCAATTCCTGACTGTCACTCTAAACAGCAAACTCTGTTGGAGAACACACACATGCTCGCTCGCTCCCTCCCTCCCTCACTTACGCACTCACTCACACACACCTTTCTGAGGATGATGTCGATGTAACCAGCGATGAGTTGTGAGATCTGTTCACCTTCTGTTGTTTGTACAGAGTAGTACGCATCAGAGTAATCTCCAAAATCCTGTAGAGAAAAGGCACATAATCTAAAACTAATTCAAATACAGACTCAGGCAAACAATGTACATCATTCATGACAGCCTCGGTCTCGTCATCCCATTAACTGACGGCATCCAATTTAAAGGTGGGGGGGGGGGGGGGGACCTAAAACCCCACCCTGAATCTCAGTAAATTTTAACTAGCGGAACAATGCAGATGTGAATCTGACAGTTGAACTATACCATCCAGGTGCTATGGAATACTAAATTAACCTAAATGTGAACTGACCAGTGTGAAACTGTTCGGGGAGGCAGCCCATCTTCTCACTGTTGTCAGAGGCCAGGTCTTCATGATCTGCAAGCAAAACCGCCATCAGTAAGTCTCTCTGCGTTGTACAAATATCTGAACTTTCAAGAGAAATTATAACTTTTTTCTTTGACAAATCTGTAAGAAAATTAGTGTTGCAAGTACTCGAATTCTGTGAAGCTTGCTCCATATTCCAGTCGTTTGTCGTACCCACCTCTTTTGTTTTCTCGTCCACTCGCACGACGCTCTCCTTGGTGATTCCCAGCAGACGTGGCACCAGCTTGTTCTTCCCCTTCATCTTCTCCTGCAGACAGGAGAACATGGCAGTTTAGTACACAGTTCCTCCTACGGGAGAGCTTGATAATATTAGTTAGAGATGTATGGAAGATACGCTGAAGATCTTGCAGTCACAGTCACTACTGTTTCCACACTGTGTTAGATGTGTGTTCCAGCTTCTGTCTGCTCAATGCTGTCCCGAGACAGTAACTATGCACCTGTCTTAGTGAAATGATGCTAAACATCATCGAAACAGATCAGGCTGCTGTGAGCCTAGAAATCTTAAAATGTGTGCCTCTATCTATTCTTTTATTAAATATAATTAGCACCTTTATTTCTTTATTACAATGTTCGGAATAACACTGACCTTGACAAGGAAGAAGGTGATGCCGTAAGTCTTCAACGAGCGGCAGAGGTGGGTGTACTTGACCTTGGCTTCGATCTCCGCCAGCCCTGCGTACTTCTTGTGTTCCTGTTGCAAAATATGAAGGCGGACAGGTGGTCACTAACCGAACACTAGTTTTAAGTTACAGCAGCATTTCTCTCCCTAGGCCCCCTGACAATACAAAACAAATCTGAACAGGACCAGTCATGCGTAAAGCATTTAGAGAGGAAGATGAAAAACAGAAACTAGTCACAAACATAGAAGTACTGAGGAGTTCATACTACTTACTAGACTCAGCAGTTAAAACTGTGGCATACAGTCTAAGTCTGCCGCTGGTAATAACGTCCCTCCCCAACCCGTCCTAGTCTGTGTACCATGCAGAATAGAAAATACTGCCTCTCTTCTTCCATTCCTCTTCCCATTCATAGTCTGCAAGCTAGCATAACCAGGGGGTCTAAGACTAGTAAGAGAATAACCAGGATGTTGCCAATAATAAAAAATAATGAAAAAAGAAAAACCCACTAAGAGCAGACACAGCTAAATATCAAAATAAAGTTATTCTTTTTTAACATCTACAAAACAAAAATTAAATGCTGCGGAATTTGATGCAGCAGTCAACTCACCACAAAGATTTTCTTTTCAATGCCTTTCGTCTTCACATACTCTCTGGGCAGGAACTCCTTCAGACTGAAACACACCAACAGTTTCGGGTAAAGACAATGTTTTCTACATTCAAATGTACATAGAGATAATTATCAATAAGAAAACCATTACCATCTAACAGTTACACTGGCAGTCAAGACCGGTTTTTCAGCCACACCAGGCACCGCCTCTGATGACTGCTCTTTCATTATAAAATGGTCTACAACCTGCGGGTATCACTTTCTGCAGGCCTTCAAATACCTGTGTCTGACATCGGTCCCTGGCCAAATCATTTTCAAAATGTCCGATCACTTCCTTACCAAGGCAGAAATTTGTCCGATCATTTCTACGCCCACAGTGGCCGCTATTCAGGATAAATGCATTACATTTTTACGGTCAGCCTGGACATTTATCCTATTACAGTTTCTATGGATACGAATCCCTGCATTCCAGGGGAAATTTGCCGAAGGAGGCTACTACAGGCAATTACTTTACCACTGTCAAATGTTGAGGTGAGGTAGTCAAAACATTTAACTCCCATTCCTTTGCCTTTATCAGTGGATGGTACTTTCGCTGCCAACATGAAAAGCTGCACAAAGAGGTAAGAGTCGCTCCACAGGGTTGTGTGCTACAAAACTCACTCTAAAAAGCCGGGCCGATGTTTCGAGTCCACATGGTCCCCAAACTGAACCTGGCACTGTAAGCCAGCAAATGTGATGGCTTCTTCGATGGAAACAGGGTGGGTGCCATTCAAAATAGCATCTCGAGACTGAAAGGAGAATGAAGATAGGTAAGTACTGTAACAAATGAAACAGACAGCAGTACACATAAACGAATGGACAAACTTTATTTTTTTAATGGAAGTGATTAAACCACACAATGTATTAGTATTCAACACCAAAAATTAAGAAGATTACACAAAAATAGATAAAAAGGAATACAAGGAAAGAAACAAAATAAAAAAATAGCCAGGCTAAAGTAACGTTATAAAAAGTACATGTTCTTTCATAGGATCTTGCACGTATAAAATCACACTTTAACAGAGGTCCCTTCAGGTATCTTTATGCAAACGGCATACTAGAGAAACAGACAGAAACGGCATGCGTGCGCACACACAAACACACACACCTGAACATAGAGAAGGTTGAGCTGCACAGGATCTCGGGCATCTACGTTCTGGTCCGAGTAGAAGAACTTTCGCCTCAAGAGCAGGATCTCGTTGGGATCAATGTTCTGCTCACGCAGTGTCTTGGAGTGGTCCAGCCAGTTCACTGTAAATGTCACAAAAAAGCCAGCCATTAGCAAATCACAGCACTCTAACATTTGAAATAAGCAAAAGATACTTCCAGTGGTTGTGTGTTATCGGTGAATTTTTCGCAATGTAAACAACACTGTTTCTGTCAGTTTTTCAGTGTGTGTATTTGTATCAGTAAGAGGTTGTGTGAGACAGGGGGTGGGATATGTGTGTGTGTGTGTGTGTGTGTGTGTGTGTGTGTGTGTGCGCGCGCGTGAGCACACCGAGTCCTCTCTGGAGAGGCTGTGCTCTACAAATACTATTAATAATTACCATTATTAGTTAACAAATGTATTTTTCCACAATGTGTGAAAAATTATTGACCGCCCACATATCTTTCAGTCTGGGCTGCTATGCAAGCATCAGGCAAAAGTTACGGTTCTTTAATGACTGTTTTGGAAGGGAAAACACTTCGCACATGCACCACTGGATAGGTCTGAAATTTTCCAATTCTCACTCTTTGTGTTAGAAACAAGACGAATGTGGACAATTGTTGGGCAGGAGGAATAGGTGTGTGCAAAACCTGACCAGACAAGACCTGGATGATGACAGGAAATACAACAAAGACACTCACTCTCATCATCAGTGTGGAGTTTCTTCTTCATTTCCTCCAGCTTTTTCTGGTCCTTGGCAATCGTCTTGTCACGCTTCAGCGTCATCATCTTCTCCTTCTCATCTTCAGGTAGGTCACGCACCAGCGAATACTCCTCATGGTTTGTGATGCCTGCAAAAGAACAGAAATTTCAGTGACTTGTGAAATCCTGAGGCTGTTTGTAGTAATACTAAATTGAAACAGCAGCTTCTTTTTTTTTCTTCTTTGTTTTCTTAACATCAGGTGGGTGGCATCGCACTGTGGCTGCACACTTTCCCTAGGTAAGCCACCCAAATTTTCCACAACAAATAAAAAGCACAAACAAAACCACCACCACCACCACCACCACCACTTCTCTCACTGCCTTGACTCAAGCCTCTATACACTGCTACATGCTAATATTATCATGAGACAGCTGGTCAGAACAATACCCTAGGGAGTGGCGCCATATTGCAACACACTCACCACTATTCTAGTAGAGCTTTGAACCACACTGAAGTCTGACCCTTTTCCCTTGCCTGGTTAAACACGCTCGTTCTAAACATGTCTACTGTCTCTGTGAGGGATGTGCTTCTTACTCGCTTTCCTGTTCCTTCCACTTTCAATGGTGGTATTCTTCGTATTGAATAAAACCTCCTTCAAGTTTGTCCCTGGTTTTTCATCTTGGGTAGCAAGAGATGCTCCCTCTAGACAAATCTTTCTATTGCCATTCTGCGAACATGTACTCCTCATCTGCTCTCTGTTCCTTCTGTTGTGCTACTCACCCATTCTAGAACAAATGGGGATCATGAGCTGCCCCACGGTGTGGGAGTCATCCACCTGTAATGTCTTCAGTGCCCCATCCAGGGTACGAACCTTCAGGATGCGGTGTTTGTTCTTGTACTCCAGCAGGTCCTTCACACAGACAAAAAGTAGAATAAAGTACATGTGCACAATTTCCAGTAAAGAAGAAACAAAACAATAAAGAAAGAAAAGAGGAAAGTTTTATGGAAGTACTGTAGCAGTGTGGATATTCCAGACAAAAGCCTCCATACGCTGCCACACGCTATTTATGAAACCAGTGGTCAGAATAATGGCCTAGGGAGTGGCGACATATTGCAACACACTCACCACTACTGATGAAATCAACCTCTTCGACTTCTTGCATTGACTGGTGACAATTTACGGTTCCTGCTTTTGTTGCTGTGCTCTTTCTTTCTTTCTCTCTCTTGCGCATGCTCTCTCACTCACACAAACGTACACAACAGCACGCGCACACAATCCTGCATACCCCATTGCGCAGGAGGTAGTATTCCAAACTGCGTCCCTGCTCCAGCCACACGCCTTTCTTGGGATCCTCGTCCGCCAGGAACAACCCATAGTCTGATGCTGGTATGACACAAGGAAGTCACCTCATCACCAAATAGTTCATTTACTTGGGTCTTACCTATGAATTCTGTCAGTGTACAAAGGTACATCTAAGCACTGGTCCTGAAAAACGTGCCTTTTCCAAAGTAACTAGGCTTCAAAGAAAATGACTTGTGTTCGAGTGTACATACACATTTGATATTTTCGTCTCTGTCAGTGAAAAGTGAGCTCTGAATGCAGCACACCCATGTTTTTAGGTGAAGTCAAGATAAGCACATCATTAGGTGCTACATTATCTCTTTCAAAAGTCCATTACTTCGGGTACTGTTACAAAGCTGTGTGAAGCAGCAGTGACATAACAGTGTGAGGAACATTACTAACACACAACTAAGAATCCCAGGTTTCAATCTGAAATAAAATAACATTTCTGATGCAATGCTTCTGGTCTTTAAAAAAAATAATAAAAATAATTTTTTAAAAAATTTAAAAACTCTGTGCTGTAATAAATCTGTGATGTCAGGCAACTTACGATTTCCTGGATTGGCTTCAGGTATACGTTCACGAATGATTCGGCAGGCATCATAGACGATTGTGGACGGCTCGAACTGCATAGTTTTGACCACATTTTGGCCAACAATGCTGATCTTCAGCGACAGTGTCGCCATCTTGCATAGTTAACTCCCCTGAAACCGTCACGAGTTACAACTGTGTGAAACTGACAGTTAACAAGTAGCAAACTACTCACACAATGTACATGTATATATATATATTTTGAGAAAATCTGGTGTGGACAGGTCTATCTATATGGAACATCAAATGAGATAAAATAACAAATATATGATTTTACCCATTACAGGAGTTTTGGGGGGCGAACTATCAAATAGATAAAATAAATTTACTTGTAACATCAGTCAGCAATAATTTACTACATGTATCATGCACACTTAGTCTTATGAAGTTAGGAATATGATCCACACTGTGTTTCACTTCCTCAACTACTGCAGTTTGACAGGTCTATTGCATGGGTACAAAGACAGAACTAGAGCAAGAGAGGTAGACAGATGCGCGCACACACATACACACACACACACACACACACACACACACACACACACACACACACACACACACACACACACACACACTTACCCTCAGCACCTTGAAAGCCTCTAGTAGTCTCTTCTCTGGTGTGGTCCTGTGGCCAAGTGTCAGAAACAGTGCTCCCCTTGTCCAAGCTGGGCCGTGGTAGGATATCAGGTGATGGCAGTGTCAAACTCAATGTGTTTCACTCGACCTGCCACAGATCATAATACACAACTACTGTTAGCCACAAAGCAGTCGAAATGTTCAAACTGTGTGCTGAAGTACGGAAGAGAAAGACATGAATGAAGAGGCGCGCGCGCGCATGCACACGCACACACACGCACACACACACACATGCTCTCTCTCTCTCTCACAAAAAAGGAAAGGAAAAAACCCTGTTTCACTTCATCAATGGAGTCTCAATGACTTACTGCTGAAACTGTACACTTCAGTGTTGTCCTAAATAGTGATGAACAGACTGTGGTGTCAGCAAACTTCCTTTATTTTATACTGATGACACTGAAGCTGACACAAACCTCTGGAATGAGGATGTGGAAAAAAAAAAAAAAAGTGACGACAGTTGCAAGGGCTAGGCATGAATCTTGACTGTGCTGCGATCTTTACACTTGTTGGTTCTGAAGCAACCTCATTATACGTGTATGAATCTGACTTCATTTCACCAAACGATCAACATTAAAGTACGCATGATCTAAACGTCACAAAATGCCACCAATAACATCAGTAAGTAGTGAGTAACTAACTAGTACCTCCCCCCCCCCTCCCCCCATCTTGCAGCCATTAATTTTTCTTTGTTTTTCTTGCTTGCAAATTGGGTGTCACGTTACAGGAATGTGTTGTTTCAAATCACTCCTTATTCCGGTGGCATTATCGATTTGTAGACATACATTTCGACTAACGACTCTGCAACGACGGCCCATGTGAGGGTATACATGTCTTAACACATATTTTGTCATTTCGCACCATGCAGGGGATTCCCCCTTCTTCCCGTTCTAGTCTCACTGCCCAAATACTTTCAGTTTTGTCCGCCGTATGCAACTATTATGCAAAAGGAATGGGTTTTTGAACAGTTGTGTGGGGAAGAACACTGAAAATGTTCACGTTTCACCTTTGGACAGAATACCAATACTGATGATTGATAGGCGGGGCTGCAGGGTCCCTGATAAGTTTCACGTTCTGAACTGTGTTAATGTCGTCATGCTCTTATCATTATGATCAACCCAAGCAACACCTAACATGTGAGCTCAGAGCAGTTAACAATGTCCCTTTAAAAATGCCCCATTGTACCAATATTTGAAGCAAATCAATGCTACATGTACATGTAGTTCAGTAATGAAATCACACACTAACAGAGCGTTAGTGCAGAGGGAAGTGGCTACGACATTCAGACAGCCATTTGGGATTAGCGTGTGTAATGTCCCTTTCAAAATGCCTAACAGCAGCAACGTCTAATAGAGAAACACACTGCAAGAAAACAAAATGTGCTAGAACAGCGGTAATTCTATGATAAGGAAGTCACACAGAGCGTTAATCACGTTAATGCAGAGGAAAGTGGCCACAACATTCTGATACTGATACCCATTCTGAGTTCACGCGTGTCACGTCCCTTTAAAAATGCACGATTGTAGCAACATTATATATGGAGAACACACTGTCAGAAAACAAAACGTGGTAGACCAGAGGTAGCTCTATAATGAAGTCACAGAGAGCGTTAATGCAGAGGAAAAGTGGCCACAGCATTCAGTCAGCCGTAACAATGGGCAGCCACTGTGAAAGCCGCACTTGTGTAAGCTGAGAATGCGGCAGCGGCTGAGTAAGGAAACTCCGCCTCTCTCTGTCCTCCATCAGGAAAGTGGAGAGGGCTGAATGGGGCTTTTTACTCCAGCGCAAACACTCAAGCTCTCTTCAACAACCTGGTGTAGGTACAGCAGCGCTGCAAGTCAGACAAGGCTTGCGCCGGTAAAGGCAAGGGGTTCGGGGGTTTAACGTCCTTTTCCGCCACATACGGGTGATATCAAAGACGGGGCAACGATGAAAAAGCCAGCACAAATATTTGGCCCCAGCCGAGAGACGAACTCATGACCCGAGCATCAGAAGTCCAACGCTCTACCATTCGGCCACCCAGTAAAGGCAAAGCAAAAACAAACAAACAAACAAAACTCCGTTACTTATCTAAAAGTTATATCTAAAAGTTAGCGTGAAAGTTTGGAAGTTTTAACGTCCTTTTCCACCACCTACAGATACTATCAAAAGTTGGACAATGACTATGGCGCCCAGCCGGGATTCGAACTCACAACCCAAGCACTGCAAGCCCAACGCTCTGCCAGCTCGGCTATCCAGGCTCCAAATGTAAAAGGCCAACGTTCAAACCTCAAAATGGTTGCACAGTAAGCAATAGTATCACAAACCTCAAAATATTTGCATAGTAGGTAACAGTCTGACTACTGTGTAAGCTCCACATTGATTTTACCCATACTCCGAAGTTGCAACATGTTAAACTATTACATCTATTGATCTAGCCTTCATACTAAACAGGCGGCCCCTAATGCAGCTGAAGTGGGTTGCGCGGTCAAAGTCAGTATCATACATTTCGCCCAGATGACACTACCCTCTGACGCAATAGGCGTAAATGATCAATACCTTGGGTTTCCTACACCATGGCCTAAACCACTAAAAATAAGATTTATGTCTGCAGCACTGCAATTTTTTTTTCTCTCATCTCCCTCCCCCCTTCGCACGAGCCAGTCTCTGTCAAATAACCTTCACAACTCGCCAACCCCCCATCCCAACATCCTTGTTTAAGTGGACTAGGCTGGAGAGAGGCAAGGGCAGTACCAATAACAGACCTTCCACAGGCATGAAGTTCAAAAAAATAAAATAAAACGAGGAAAATCGTCGGCCGGTGAGGGCACATGAACTGGGAGATGCCTGTGTGACAGTGTAACTGTAAGGTTTAACCCAAAGGAATTTTCCTCTGTCAGGCTGTTCACAAAACTTCACACACACACACACACACACACACACACACACACACACACACACACACACACACACACACAAAACGCCTAGATTTCCTTGCGAAACAGGAAAACCTTAAGGATTTTTAAGACATCACTGGGGGAGAAAAAAAAAGAATCACACTTCAACAAAATCCAAATTTCTCAAGTATATTTTGTTTCTTCGCTTTTGATTTCAGTTCTTTTTCATCTTGATTAATCCTCCTTGCTGTGGCTCGTAACCCTTGCATCAAGTGCTATTTCAAGTTGAATCACAGCATGCGCTGTGACTGAGTCGGTAACCACCATTCAGAATAGCGGATGATCTTTTGGGTTGGGAAGAACACAAGGTCAATCAATAGTTACAAGAATTTCCATAATTCCTGGAGACAGTCTGCATTCAGCAATTCCCTGGTCACCGGGCGAAGATAGGGAGGAACAATGTGGGTGATAAAAATTGCTACAGCCCTCCATGGCAAGATTAAAAATAAAAAAAAAAACATTAAAAAAAATGCAGATTTTATGGAGATGATGCAGTCCTATATTGAGAACACACACATGTATGCACGCACACTATATAATGCAAGAAAGTGCATGTGTGCACGCGCACACACACACACACACACACACACACACACACACACACACACACACACACACACACACACGCACACACACACACATGGATGTCTACTGAATATCCAGATTTCCGTTTCACATGTGCAGAACACACACATGTATGCACGCACACTATATATATATAATGCAAGAAAGTGCGTGCGTGTGCGCGCGCGTGCACACACACACACACACACACACACACACACACACACACACACACACACACACACACACGGGTGTCTACTGAATATCCAGATTTCCGTTTCACATGTGTGCCCACCAATTAAAAATTGATTTGGTGCAAGTAGAAGCTTCAACGATATCAGTGATTCCCATGTGAGCCAGTGACTACCAAGAAAAAATTAACTAATACATGTATCAAGTTAGTTTTCAAAATAACTTTCTAAAAAAAAAAATGACACCACAATCATGCAGACAGCAAACTAAAAAGCTCACTGATCACAACCAAAATTGATTTTCGCCCTCAATTTTCACATTTCCTGTCGCCAACCACCATGAATCCAGAGAAACGCAAACACCACTTCTAAAACGACCTCTATGCCGGTGTGGAACAAGTACTTGCACATCACTCCTCCATCGAGCTTTCCACATTCCTCTCCTTTAGTTTCGAGCAGCAGGTATGGTCTGCTCGTTTCACAGTGAACTATTCATCCTAAACTGTGAGATGAGGGTTATCGAGATGGTAATAAGCCCTCCAAACACACAACTCGTGAGCGTGTGACACTGCTGGGCAAAGAGAGAGAGAGAGAGAGGAGCCATTTCGACGATAGGACGGGATGCGGTTTATCCCTGGAAATGCCTGCAAGCAGGCCGGCCTGAAAGCAGTATTCACAGCTAACACGATGCCGAATTGAAGATGATGTATGGTGTACATACGCCGCATGACCACCGACCTGGATCCAGCTGAGAGGAGCTCCCGAGTCCCGGGTATCAGCTGTGCTACATGATGTGGAGATGTTTGGCATGGGATCAGGTACAGAGCTGACGATTGCGTTCGGCACTAGGAATGAATCGCTAGTTCGTGATTCTAATGCTTGCTACTCCACAACAACTCTACTACGATAAGAGTCAACATTAAAAGAAACACCAATGAATTATGATGGGTTTCGTTCAAGATTTGTGGCTGTAACTGAGTGGGCTCTGTGTGTGTGTGTGTGTGTGTGTGTGTGTGTGTGTGTGTGTGTGTGTGTGTGTGTGTGTGTGTGTGTGTGTGCTCTACATGTACCAACGAATGAAATAATAGTGGCACTCTCCTCATAATCATATTTATTTATTTCAAAATTTTGAAGTGAGGTAAAAATTACAATGAAATCAAATTCGTTGGTGCTTTCAAGCCCCCTCCCCCCCCCCCTCCTCTCTCTCTCTCTCTCTCACACACACACACACACACACACACACACACACACACACACACACACACACACACACACACACACAATCGATCTGTGAGAGAAAAGTCAATTCTGCTGAGCCAGCAATCTCCTCATCGCGTGTGATGGTGGTTCCAGACGGCACCAAAAGCAAGTGAACAGCATGGACTCAAACTAAAAGCCCCATCAATCGTTGTCAGACCATCCTTTTCATTATGTGGATCCACAGCTGTTATTGACTAAGCATGCAATGCTTACATACTACATCCATCATTCTATCCCTATTGCAGGACGGAGGTTGAAAACATACAGTTATACATATCCATCCATTTTTTTCTCTAGCAAAGTAGCTTAATCGTAGAACTGGAGTATTCCCATTCCCTCTCTACCCCTCTCTCTGTCCTTTCAATGCTCGGGTTGTGAGTTCGAATCCCGGGTGTGACCAAACATCTGTTCTGGCCTTATTCTCATTGCCTCGTCTTTGACGTATATCACTCATACATGATGGTAAAGGACGTTAAACTCCAATACACCCACCCCCTCTCTCTCTCTTTGTCTCCTCGAGTCCTTCATCTTTTTTTCGCAGCTTGTTTCAAATGGATCTACTAACGCGCTAAACAGTCAACTGTCAGAGTATGTAAACATTACTCAATTTAAAAACAGAAAACTTGATAATGGCTCTTCACCATTAGATTATATGGAAACTCTTTCAAACCAAAGTAATACTTCAGCATTTTGTAACGGCAGGAAACCAGTGCCTCTTGGACAACCCAAAGACACAGGCTGAGCATTTGTGACATAAAATGATCCAGTCTTAGACTTGCACATGTATACATGTGTAGCTGTTTAAGTGCGGGCAGTACCTGTCCGACTGGTTAGCCGAGACCTGCACTACTGCAAATTTCACTCCACAGTCAGGTAGCTTTATCGCCAGGCAGTAATATGCAGAACTTTACGTTACGGCAATGTGTTCTGTGCAGTTGCAGAGTGGACTACAATACAGCAATACTGCTGTACGCAAGAGCAATAGTACACACGTTACATGCAGTTTTGGTAGCAGGATGAACAGAGGTTTTGAAGTGAGCTCTGTGACTAGGTAAGATACCTAAACCCAAAACAAACTCACTCAAATCTGAATCTTTTGCAGCAGTAAAGAATTTCAGTTTTGTGATGGTAACTAAATATTTTGTCACTTTCAATTTAATACTCATTTCATCACTAAGACTAGTACAAGGAAAAAAGCCTATTCACTGAACCATACCAACACAGTTACGTGTCAATGCAAAATGTCATAATGTATTATTGCAGAATTTAGATTAAAACAAATTTAAGAATTTAAACAATACAACTGGCACAGTCACTTAAATACACATTATATAATTCTACAGCTGACAAATATGTGTACACGCTACCAATTATTATTCTAACAAACAATGAGACAGAACCACAAAAGGCTGGTGTTAATTAATTTGATCAGAAACAAAGAAACCAATTAAACCCATTTACATCTGAACAATCACTACAGACAACTTACCACTCGTCTCACAAACGACTGTTGTGTCACTATGAGAACAGGACTGGCCAGCTTGGCGCGCAACCCAGTACTGACCGCACCTCCCGAAATAGCAGACCTTCTTCATAGTCACAAAGCTGTACTCTCCCAATGAGGCAGAGGTACAAATGATGAAGCTCAAACTACAAACAACAGCCAGTCTCCCGTGTTGTTCAAACACGTTCTGCATGTGCAGGGATTCACAGAGACAAGAAGTTGAAAAACGTATACATGAGTGGCAAAAAGTCTACATTTACCTAAATATAAATGTTAAAAAAACCTACTTCGATTGCTGTGTGAAGTAGAGAGCCCAAACAAATCTGACAAGTTTAGTTCAAAAACGAATTTGCCGAAAGTTTCAATGTTTTAACCAGACGTAAAGGTAAGACAAACTGTTACTGTGAGAAACTGGTGCGATATTCAACACTGGATGCAACACCACTAAAACAGCTTTCGCCCCAGAATGCAATGGGGGCGTGTGATCATGTGTCACCAGCTCACAGTCACACTAACCATCTGTTACTCGGAATCAACATGCGACTGCCAAATGCAATTTTTCACGTCTAATGTCGTAGACCTGGAAGACTACGATTCGAAGCTACTGGTCCAGACCTTTTGCAACAAAGAACAATGTTCCTTCACAGTATGATTCTTCTTCTTCTGCCGCGTTCCCTGACAATATGATTCAAACTGTGCATCCACACTAGACAGCCTCTACTTTCAAACTGACTGAATGAATTTCAAAATAACGTAACAGGTGTCTTTTCATATCTGATGGTACTAAAACCTACAGGTTCTCTGAGAAACGTAGTCTTGGCAACAAGCAGAGGATACACATGACGAATAACTACAAACTATGCCATGAGTCAGTATTCGACCTAAAACTCATTTGATGAAGTGAAATATTAGTCCAGTCTCCAGAGACACATATGTCTAGCCTGAGTCACAGTTTGTCTTCCTGGCACTAATCCAGAACCCAACCATAACTCCCACACAAAAGCCCCTGATCTTCTATCCTCCAGTGGTCGTCGTGCTGGACTATGAAGTCTGTGCCATACTCTGCCCAATAGTCCCGGGGAAGACCGACTCAGTGCACACGAGCGGCATGTATGGTAATGCCAACCATTATATGCACGGCAGCGTTGGTCCAACACGCACGGTCCGTCTCCCCGGCTCTGAGCTCATTTGAATAAAAACAATTCTGCCCCTAGTTTTGTCCTCCGCCACCTATTATGGGACCCGCATAAGGCGCATCCGCAATTTTGCCCATGCTAGCTGCCCATCAGAGAGTGACCGAAAGAGATGGACGAGAGGAAAAGATGAGGACGATGAGCAAGGGTGTTCACGCAGTCTCATAGTCATAGTCATACACACAACGCTGACAATTCTGGAATGGACATCCTCTCTCGCGCGCGCACGCACGCACTCACACACACACACACACACACACACACACACACACACACACACACACACACACAAACCATCGCACAGAACTTACCCTTGGTAATGCAATATCCGGAAACATCCAGGGTGAATTTTACAAATATCATCGGCTCTTTTATGACAACTGAAGTAAGCAACAGACGACCTGCCCACCGCATCAAACGAAAACGCGAACGCTGAAAACTGTTTCCCGAAGACAGAGATTCACCGACCAATCAGTCAAGCATTCTGTTGACATCGTTTTCACGTGTAGACAAAAGATCAGATTTTTCAATGAAGTTTTCCATCAAAAGTGTAATTAGAAACTGAATTGTGCCCAGAAACACCGAACAAGCTCAATGCAATGTCTCTTTGCGTGAAATTGTTCCAAGTCTCCGAGTGCTGATAAAATTTTGAGTATGAAAAACAGCTGCCAGCAACTGCCGACATACAAAGCGGCAAAGCCAACCAATGCTTTCTGCTGGGGAACGTCAGTCTGCTCTGTGCACAACATGTACAAAGGTCGACAGAAACGCCGACTGCGGATTCCACACGCCGGAGCCGGCGATGCAATCGAGGACGCTGATGCAAGTCCCCGGCACTCAAAATTCAATAGAGGAAAATCTCCAGATCATCTCTCCCAGTACAGCCTCTCCCTCCGCTGAGCTCGGGGGGAGGAAAAAACAACTCAAGCCGTCTACTGATGTCTGATGCGTCGGGCAGTGGGTTGGTTCGGTGAGCGTTGCTGCAACTGTGTGGCACTGTGGCGCTGGCAATGCTACGGTCCAAAAGCGCAGTTTTCACTGACGGTTCCCACCGCATGCGACACGTTAAAGAGCCACTGCTGGTGCTGCCGGTTTAAATGGCAGTACCACCACCACCGCCGCCGCCCCTCCCCCCTACATCAGAGAGATACGGTTGGGGAAAGAGGGGGAGGGGCTGAGGGAACGGGAAAAACTGGGAAAGGGGGGGGGGGGGGGGGGGCGAGATGGGGCAACTGGTGCAAAGGCGAAGAGTGCCATTCAAGGCTCAGGTCTGTGACCACCAGCCTGCACCGAGAACACCAGCACTGTACAACCCCCTGACTGAATCATTGACAAATTTTAGTGAGAGACAAATTTCAGGCAAATTTCAGACAGAGACAAATTTCATCAAAACTCACGGCTCAGTCAGTGCAGGAGAACACTGGACACGACAATACACTCGACCGTGATGCAAATAACACTGCTGTCTAAAGCTGAAAATTCGCAACGAACTGCCGGGTTAATAACCACAGCGGGGCAGAAACCGGTCACGGCAGCGGTGTCGCTCTGCTGCTATTAAAATTCGACAATGATGCCGGCACAGAAACCTGTTACGTTAGAACACCTGTGGGACCATGGCGTGGACCCAGTATTTGACATCTCCGGCAGCAGATCGTTTGCTGCATCGACACTGACATGCTGATGCTTCCAACTCCCCTCCCCGTCCGGCGTCTCCTCCCCTCTCGCTGTGCCAACCTACACAGGCGCGTTTTTAGGCGAACAGTATGTACAGAGCTTAGACATCTCATAACTCACAATCATTCCAAATCATAGATTTTGTAAACTCTCTCCAAACCCTCGGCCCCTGCTTCCCTCGGCGACACCCACCCATCCACCCGCCTGATGCCGCCACACACACACATTACCCTTACCCGCCTCCCCCTCGGGGACGTGCTCCGCTCCTAAACGTCAATTATCTGGATCAGGGGAGGCGACTGGCAACAAAGGGAGAGCATACTGGTGTTTAGCGAGAAGAGCCGGTACAGAGGTTGCCTCTTTCCAAAACTCAGAGCGCACAGCCAGGTTCATTCACAGGTCTGAAGCTAGGGGGTGGGGGGAGAGAGAGAGAGCGCCAAGGCCGGTGGACTGATATTGATCGGCCGGGTTAGCAAGTGAGCCATTGTGGAATTGTACAAAACGAGGGGGGCTGATCTGGGTCTGCTGGACTTGAGCCATGCTGAACAAGGAGAGAACCCACGGTCTGGTGCCAGTGCTGAATGGGTGGTAATGGAACCACTCTGGCTCGAGTCCTGTCAAAACTCAAGACACATCATTCCCTTCTCAGAAAGAAAGAGAGAGAGAGAGAGAGAGTGTGTGTGTGTGTGTGTGTGTGTGTGTGTGTGTGTGTGTGTGTGTGTGTGTGTGTGTGTGTGTGTGTCTCTTCCTATTCACCCGCATCCAAAAGACGCTTAAGCACCCCATGGAAGTTTCTGTAGCACCCTACATAATTATGGCCAGTCACCATGATCATCCAGCGGCACCGCAGGCTGAACGGTGTGCGGTGAGAGGGGACCGGAAAAGGAAGAGGACGAGACAAAACTGAGCGAGGCTGTGTTTTATTCGTATACCTTGCAAAGGTAAACACTGACACCATCTGATGCGAAATGGTAGAGTTAGACCGACCATGAAGAGGGACAGTGACAACCACAGAGAGAGAGAGAGAGAGAGCGCACACACACACACACACACACACACACACACACACACACACACACACACACACACACACACACATGAACTGACTAAAAGAGAGGATGGAGGGGTGTGACAGTAAGCAGGGGGTGGGAGTGTGGCTTTTACAGCGGCATCACAAACTATAATGATGACTGAGACATAAACAACGTAACAATAATAACTACAAGTACAACAAAGAGCTTTTCAAAAACTGTCTTTACAATAATTTGCTAATAACTGCATGCAGACTGAAAACATAGTCTGAAGGGTGACATGATGACAATGTAACCTAGCACGGATTCCCAGCAATTCCTCCCCGATTCGAACCTGGCACTTCCAAATCATTACCGCTGCTCTCCCAAATTTGCGACACTTGTGATAGCACCCCATTAAGTACAGCTGCTGCTGTAATGAGTCTCAAATCCTGCTACCGGGATGCGTGAAAGTAAAACCCACCATGTGTCCCTTTAAGCCGATTCCTTTCTCATTGCTGAAGACAAGTAAAACAATCGGCCAAATTGTGTGCAATGGAATGAAATTACCGCACAAAATTATGGGAAGATTAGCGCTAGCCGGGGTAGTAAACATGAGAGATGCGGGAATGGCATGGGGAGGCAACTTGCAAATGGCAGCGGGAGACAATTCATAAAGGGCAGACCATTTCCTATTTCCTGTCGTCGTTTAGAGTTCCCTTCGAATGCTGTGGTCGTTGCGATTGTGCTGTGGAGTGGGTGACAGAGAGCAATGAAGGGGGGGAGGGGGTGTGGGGCGGGAGGGGGGAGGAGGGTGGGTGAGGCAGAGGGGGAGGGGGAGGGGGGAGGAACGAGGCGGTGGTTGCTGCAGTTATTCTGCACAGCATGAGCCTCGGTAACTGCTGGTACATGTACCATTTATCATAACGATGAAATGTAACAGCTGAAATAAGCACGTCTGCCCAGGACCCAATTTGTAATCCAGCAGCTAATGGCATGTACTTGTTGTAGGTAAGTGTATACATCAATTACTGCACCAGAAAAATTATCATGGCTCCGTTCTCTCCATTACACTAGAACCCCCCCCCCCCCCCTTCTCTCTCTCTCTCTCTCTCTCAAAATTTTGCTTCAAGTTCCTGTTCCAGTAGCAGTTATACTGTTTTATTCCAGCAGTACACGTTTTCATCTCTTTATACAACCCCCTCCCCCCCCCCCCCTCTCTCTCTCTCTCTCCTCGCATGCATGTAATACTTCAGCACTGCACCAGACTGCAGACTAAACCAGAAAACAGAAATGTCAAAGCGTTTCTGCACCCACAGGGAAAGCAGATAGGATTTCTCATTCCTTCAGTAAGCCCATGGGCTCCTGGGCACCTCCCAGAGAACGGCAGAACAACGAAAACAGTAAAAAAAAAAAAAAAGAAAAAAAAAAGGGCGTTTTGTATGAGGCACACTGGCACTGAATCTTTGGATTAAAGAGCGGGTTCTCCCTCTCTCTGTTCCTTTAAGCGCTGATATTATTCTGTCATGGAGATATCACCAGCACTCACTATTTCCTCTCTTAAAACTCCGTTCCTGGTAAATGAAGTGGAGTAGGTGCAGATCAGTTCTGGCACACTGTCAGTGTCTGTTCTTTTACATCCTGACAATGTGATATTATTCTATCCTGGAGACATCACAATTCACCAGCAGTCACCATTTCTTCTCGCTTAAAACTCAGCTCCTGGTAAATGTAGTGGATGAAAAAACACTCTGTGTGTGTGTGTGTGTGTGTGTGTGTGTGTGTGTGTGTGTGTGTGTGTGTGTGTGTGTGTGTGTGTGTGTGTGTGTGAGATAGAGAGAGTGTTGTTGTTGTACTGACCAGTACAACACCACTTATCAATATATGAAACCACAGATTAACAATAGATTAACATCAATGTTATTAACAAATAAACATGTATATATATCCACACTGCAGGGCATGATTTAACATATATGATATACCCTTACAGAACTCAATAAGACGGCTAACAAAAACAGGTGAACACTGGCGTATGCATGTAGTACGTCTACATGTAAATAGATGTGGAGCATACTAACTACTACTGCTACACGTACTGACTAGGACATACCATCTGTGACCCCAAACTGGCAGGCGCTGCCGTGTTGGCCCAAAACAGAAGTTTACAAAGTAATCCAGTTCCACGCACGGTTATGCGAGGGTTGGCTGCCGTATGCACAACTGAAACACACCAAATCACACAGCGATACTGATAGTGATGATGCCGTCGGTCCACCAACACTTAAACTGAAAACTCACAGCCACTTTGCGGCACACGAACACACACTTATCAAACACGGAACTAGAAGTAACACTGACGAGCTGAGCGAATCAAAATTCACACACTCAAGCTACGATAGGGGCGATTATCTTCATTCTTGATATTGATAAACTGACTTCCGCAATTGCTCTGAGTAGTTACGTAACCACTCCCATCTTTCCTTGTTCCACGCACGCTCAAACGATGAGTCGGTCATACTCTGCCAGAACGTGTAACAAGTTTAGTGCTACCAGAGAGCACTCTGGTGCTAGAGCTACCCAGTGCCGTGGACAGTGCACGCGAGCCTGAGAGCGCCGCCACACGGGAATAACGCTGTCAAGCTTCCAAAAAATTAAGCTGGAACTGACGTGTATTATTATTATATCACATCTATGATATCGTGTGTCTTTTCTCCTACCTAAACACACACAGAGCAAGACTGAAGACAGAACGGTGAAGAGTGCAAGCGCATGGTCAGAAAGTGAGCACAGAATACAGACGTTGCCGTACTTTGAACACCGCACTTTGAACACCTCACCGACTTGCTACCAACCTCCGTTTTTTCCGCATTTCCTAACACACTCGCAGCATCAAACACTGGCCGACCCACGCACATGTTCGCCACCAATGTGTCACTTCCTATATTTACACATTCTAAGGAGTGCTTTAACACACCCTCTTGTGAAGCCGTGCGTTTTCCTGAGAGATGAAACGAGATAGGCAACGCAGGAGGGGGGAAGGGGGGGGGGATCCTGGTGAGTCTTGGAACACTTCCACGTGTGGTTTCAGTTCTAAGAATAGCAACGGCTGTATGACGCTAAGGGAATACCTGTCTGGAGTCAGCAACTGATTCTTGTGAGAGATGCCAGAAAGGAGAGGTAAACACACACACACACACACACACACACACACACACACACACACACACACACACACACACACACACACGCCCTGTAGTGTGTGTACATACTGAGAACAATGACTGATGCAGAACTACAATAAATTATTGAAAACAATTTGGCAGTTCGTGTCAGTACTGGCGGTGAAACGCCGGAACGGGATAGTCTCAGATCAACACTGGTACCAATACATCTCAACAGTCTAATTGCTACTTACACACATACATACATGCATGAATTCAGTAATAATTGTGTTCACTTCATTTCAAGAGAGAGAGAGAGAGAGACAACCCACAATACAGAAAGCTTTTCTGTAATCTTTCCTCTGCCTCTGCCTCTGTGTGTGTGTGTGTGTGTGTGTGTGTGTGTGTGTGTGTGTGTGTGTGTGTGTGTGTGTGTGTGTTCAGCTTCAAGCCAAATGCATCTCTAGCTTGTCTGGCGGCAGCTTATGCAAAATTCTCCTTCATTCAGTCAGTGCGCGCCGCTGTATGCAATTCCTCTCTGAGATTGGGTGTGGGGCATATCTCGCTTCCTGTGCTTCGCCCACCAGCTTCCGTGTTCACTGGACAAATCATGACAGAAATTTATGCTCCTATCGTCGGCGATCAATACTGTTCGGTAACACCATTCTTGTGCCGACCTCTCTCTCTCTCTCTCTCTCTCTGCGCCCAACCCAATGCCTCCACCGCTAAATCGTTCCCGAAAATACGCGCTCAATTATCCATTTACACCTAATTAGGTTCCCTAAACGGGGTCCACATAATTTCATGATTACAGCCAGGAATCCAAGACTCGTGAACCGTATGCTAAATAATGTCCAACAATCATTCTTGTAATCATAAGTAGTTTCGCACTAACTTCAGCCTGAGTGGGACTCCCGAAACAATTGAGCAGTGGAGAATGCTGAACTGCGCTTTGAGGTTCACGTCTGCCTGTTAAAAACTTTCTCTGATCTTTATCTGGCAGTCTTTCATTTTGACGCAACCACACACACACGGTGATACCGTCGCTCATGACTTTCTGGAGTTGGCAAATTAAGCAACGTCTACGTGTATCCCACGTCAAATTTATGAAGTGTGTCGGAACACCGCCGAGCACTCCCTCCCTCCCCCCCCCCAACCCCTAGAAAAATCAAAATACCCGCCCGTCGTCGCTACGGTACTGACACAGTTCAAGCCTGAGCCGGCAACGAACAATAAGTTGTAAATACTATGGTAAGAAACATAAGAGTGAGTGAGTTTTTGAGGCTTAACGCCGCGCAAGCCACGTAGACTAATTCGCGACTAAAAAAAAAAAAAAAAAGTTACCTTGGACAGCTGATGCAAACTGGTCAGTATAAACCTAGGACATGCAGGAGACGCTGCGTCTTCATGCTAATTTCTCGAACTCCCGATTACAAAAAAGCGTAGAAAACAAACAGCAATTACAACTAGGTAAAACAAAGACATATAGCGCATATACAGCAAACACTGCAAGTTACCATCTCCTAAGCGCAATAAACCAGTTCGCGGCATATGAAACATAAAAGAAGTTACTGAATTTATCATAATGTCCAGCGGGATCGTAACAGCAGTGACCGTCACACTTTTCTGCTACACATACGGCAGCAGGACTATAGCTGCAAAACTGACAAAAACAAAACAAAAAGCTGGCAAAGTACTGATGTTATGTTAGTGACGTGTTACAAAGTTGATCGGCCGAGCATAATTCTGCTTTACTGGTAGCTGGGACGTCAACATAAAAAGTAAAAATTCGGTTTCCTAATTGGCTGATCCGAAAGATAATCAACCGGGTTCCCAGACAGTTTTACTGCATGTGTACCTAGGAGTCGAGACGACGGAGTCGGCGCTACAGCAACCGCACACAGACCGACCCAGATGCTCCGTGACTCACGTGCAATGCACGCTATGTACGCGCGCTGTGCCCTCACGGCGCATTACCGCGAGACTTCAGTTACAGGTACGAGGTGGTTCCCAGACCAGGTAAAAATAGCCCTGACGATCCTCCTGCTTTCTTTTGGCACCGGTTTCTGACGCCGATCTAATACCCGGCTTTGTCCTGGATTCATTTTTTTTTCTTTCTTTTTTTTAAACCAGGTATGGGTTTGGGCGTCCGTAATAACCTTGTTAACTCTATTCTGTGATGGGGTTCTCCCGTTCGTTGGGGTATCAGTTCTACGAATATTGAGGCATGTGACGGTTCTACTGGCTATCTGAGACAATGCGTGGGAACGAAGTGAAAAGTACGGGAAGGGTGGCAGAATGCTTAATGCAGTGTTAATCCAATGAACACAACTTTAATTCCCCAAGGAAATAACGAAGTGCCACAACTCGTAAAACAGCTGGAAACTAACCCAAGTGCTCTTAGGTCACACACGTACTTCTATCACTATCAGCTTTGACTCTCAGCTGTACAGAACAGTTTTAGGTATGCCAAAACGTCAAACCGTTTTAATGTAACGCTTTAACCCCCGCTTTTTTGCTACAGCCTGCATCTTACCTTTTTTTTTTTTATCCGAGCGTGTAACTATCCTTGTAATAGCTCTGGTTCTGTTTTTATTCAAGTTTTTGAACTCACCGTATCGGTTTTCTTCGCATGCCCGAAGTGATTCCAAAAGTTCACAGGGGACCTTGAGAGAAAAAAAAAAAAAAAAAAAAAGAAGTGGCAATAAGCCAAACAAACTTGGATCAATCGCAACTGTTGCCAGCGACTCGAGAGCACCAACTGGGCCACCGCGGATCCACTCGTCCTAATGCAAGCCGAGGATCCGAGATGTGCTGTCAGGATTGTTTATCATGGTGATCCCCGGTATCGCCGCGGATAAACTTCCAGTGACCTCTACCGGGTAACCCGACCTGTCTACAGTAAACAGGTGCTACCAGTTTACCTGTAGGAAACGACTTGAAAGGAAGGGGGACGGGGGGGGGGGGGGGGTTACGCAGCACAGGTGGGGGATACCATAATTCCTACCTGTAAAGGTCGTTACGTTGACGGGTGGAATTAATCACTGGAGGAACTGGATGCCGATGGTGGAAGTTACGCTACCTCTGTGTCACAGCGCGCGCGCGCGTGTGTGTGTGTGTGTGTGTGCGCGCGCGCGCGCTGGAGAGAGAGAGAGGGGAGATGGCGGACACTGGAAATAAGCAAATTGACCCACGACAAAAACAGCAAACCGCGTTGATGGAAGAATGCTAGTATGCGACATGAGAATTGAGATGCATGTGGAAATATCTTCCGAATTTATAACATTTATGGACCACCACTGTTAACACAGGCAAGCTGTAAGGACACCAGGCGCACGCACACCCTACCCATGCACCAACATGTTGCTTCTTTTAAAAAGTCTGCCACTGTGAAAACAATTTTCCCGATTTCTCCTGGGTTACATGATACCATGTTTTGCCCTCTGCCTCCAAATCTCTCGGCTAAAAAACAGTAAGATCCCTCATCTCATTCCCAACTCATGCTAGCGAGGGTGAGACACTAAGCTGTGGCAGAAGCAAACGCCCCTGGAGTAAAGCTCACAGGGTTAAGTTCGCTCTTTGCTTCGAGCGCTGTTTTCTTTCAAAACATCTACAAATTTTGCGGCCCCATGATAAACATCTGTATTCAGTAATGCTAACACATTATGATTTGATACTAATTTATACCAAGATAAGAAAAGAAATAACCAGATTGAGATGCAGATTTTTTAAAGTGAAATAAAATCATGCACATGAATGGGACCAGGAAATGGGATTCAGACTTAGAGAATCGTGCAAAAAGGTTCTTGTCCTTGTATGTTCATCGGATTTTTTTCCTAATGCCTGGAGGTACGATCCTTTTTTTCTCTCCCTCTGTGTGTGTGTGTGTGTGTGTGTGTGTGTGTGTGTGTGTGTGTGTGTGTGTGTGTCCCGCCCAGAAGGGAACAATTTGACACAGTGCCATGAACTTGACCTACTAGGCGGTGGAAGCCACGGGGCAGAATCACAGGTGCCTGGTGCAGATAACCCAGTCATGAAGACCGGCTTTGCTTCTCGCATCACCCTGGGTGAGGGATGAGTGTGTGTAAGTAATTGTAAGCAGAACAGAGCGGGAGTGAGCTTACCTGTGTGTGTGAGTCAGTACAGGCATTATGCCTGCCTGACGCATCTGGTTTAGTGAAAAACGGGGGTGTTTAAAACGCTGCGTGTTAACCGTGGAAGAATTTGCTGGGGATGTACCTCATCTGAAAACTGTTTTCGCAAGAGTATGTATCATTCCAGTATTTATTGTCTCAAGAGCCAAGATCAAAAGGGCACGTGAAGCAAATGGTGTACCCAAAACTGAAAGTTCTGGAGAAGTGTTTGAAAGGACCTAATGCACAAACTTTATCCTGGCACTGCCCAAGCTTCTGAGACCAGACACCGATCTGACGGAAAAAAGATGCTGAACAACAAGAGAAAGCTGCAAATGATACTATGTAACCCCAAATTCCAAATATATGTATACTAACAGGAAAGTATTTTTGTTTGAATCATGACCATCAACTCTCTCTCTCTCTCTCTCTCATATGAATCCACTTGTTCTAGGTCGAAGACCCAAACAAATAAACCCCTTGAATCACACACACACACACACACACACACACACACACACACACACACACACACACACACACACACACACACACACAAAGTGACAGACAGATGGTGACTGTTGCGTCCGAGAGATGGAATCGATCATAATCAACCATCGAGTCAGACTGTCCCTCGGCGCCGTGTACACGTACACTGCTCCATCCCTCACTCCCACCCCACCCCTTCCCACCACCCACATCAATCAAAGGCCAGAGGACGTTATCGATCCGTGTGTCACAACCAATTTTCCGCCACTTCTCAGTCGGCCTAATCATCGCGAAAACGCCTCTTAACACGAGCGAAACCCTATCACAATACCTCCTCCGCCTTACTACGACGACGTGTTTGTATGCGATAAAATTTAAAGGCCCGGTTCCCAGTAATTCCATGTTCCAAATCGTTCTGTGTTCTTTTGGTAGAGTCTAACATCGTGCCACTTAGACACCTGCACAGTGACAGCATCTGACAGGCTGGCACAGAGCTACAGGCGCGTTCTCAAGAGCAACAGTCCCTAAAACATAAGCCGGCTCCTGTGAGGCCCCGTAATCTCGGAATATCAACTTTTAAAGGGGAGCCGTAATCTCCTCTCAGCAGGTATGACCCGGTTGTGAGGTCAGGCAATAACTCGGCCCCGAAGGCGCTTAGCTTAGCACAACAAGCTGAAAGAATTAGTTCACGTCAAGAAGAAGAAAAGCGCAGCATGGTTCTGTTTGGGACCTAAATATGCTAGAAATGTGACAATGACAGTCGCTGTGGGCGTGTTTTCTTGTGAGGAAGGAGTGTGCTGTTGTGGCTGTAGTGTCGTTAACAAAAAGAGACATGAAACCGGACCGTCTAGGTGGAATCTTGACATACTTCGTGCGCAAGTTTTGACGCAGGGGCCACAGAGCCCAGCACTGCATCCTTTTATGGTGTATGTTTGTGTGAATTTACGACGCGTGTCCAGACCTGATGAGCACGCCCATCAACACGGTCCCCAACAGTCTGAGGAATGAGCCAGAGCATAAAGTGTAATTTTACGTAGACACTGGCTCGGGCCGGATAATGTTTATCAAACAGCGAAAGCTATACAGTTGAACAGGGATTGACTAGAGCAGGGGGTGAACTCTCTGACGCAAAGGCAACTGAGCCAACCGCTGCATTCTTTAACGGTGTATGTTTGTGTAGATACACACATGATTATCGTGTCCTTCAAAGCCGTTATATATACTAACATTCTGCGATATAAGCCAGTGTATAAAATGTGATTTTACAGAGACACGGGCTCTGGCAGGAGAAATTTCCAGCAACATGAGAGAGCTTAGAGCAAGGGGTGAACTGTCAGACTGGAGTTAGGAATATGTCACAGTCTCACAAACTGAACGTACACTGAATGCAAGCGGCACTTCTATCCTGCAACTGCACGACCAACAGCCGGAGCTACAGCAGTATTATGCTGATGGACCCATGCATTTCTCTTCTAACCATATTCAGACCTTTTCTTTCACACACTATGGGCCCAGTTTCGCACAAAGATACACATCTTCTTTTGTTCTCTATATGGCCTTATTTTCATAAGACTTTAGGTGTACCCTTATTGTACCAGAAATGCCTCCGTATGCCTTCGAGTGCCAATCAAGATTCCTGGCACTGTCAGACCCCCTCCCCTCCCCTTCCCGACACCACCCCACCCCCCTAAAACACACACAAACACCCCCACCACTCTGCCAAAAAGAGGACTTAGATCACTTCCAAAGAAAAACACAAGTAGCATAACTCTCTTTTCTTCGTGCTTCTCTTAGTTTTCTTTGAAAGGCGGTCTGTTGCACACCCTGGTCCCCGCTAAGCTCGATCTCGCCCTCGTGTAAAGCCCGGCCCGTTCAGCCCGATCAATGGTGTGTGAAAAGCGATCCCAACTGTTAGGAGCTACGGGACCAGAATGGTTTGATTCTGTCTCACACAAAGCGAAGGCCCGAAATCCAATATCACACTGTCAGCTGGTCCCAAGCCAGTTCCGCTAATTCACTGGCATAGCAAGCGAGTTACGTTTTAAAAAAAGATCTGACGTAGAATCTGCAATGATACGGACTTGGAAAGGAATACAGAATCAAATAAAGAATTTTTAAAAATGCGCGCCTGTGTGTGTGTGTGTGTGTGTGTGTGTGTGTGTGTGTGTGTGTGTGTGTGTAGACCTATATGCAGGTGTGAGAAAGCATTCATAGAAAGTATTCATGAAAAGCATTCATATCGACATATATATATTTATGTATCATTGTATGTGTGTCTGTACTGAATTGTTATTGTATGCCTGTCACCTGCTTGAAAATCCCCCAAAACAGAGGGGAAAAAAGCGCTCACAACGTATGACAATTATAAAAGAACGCACAAAAAGAAGTGTTATCATAAGTGAGTTTCAGAAGCACTAACGGATAAGATTCCGTTCTCCTTTCGCTTCACATCCGTGACCCCTCCCCGCCCCTCCAAACTTTCCGTCGCCACCAGTGCACCATGCGTGAAAACCTTTCACGAGCAATTTTCTCAAATTATTTGAAAGCACTTTAGCAGCGAATTGAGATAAACCGATAATGATCACCACCATCTATCACATCCCCTCCCTCCCCCTGCCCACCTCCCCACCCCCCCTTCCCTCTAAACACCCGCGCTACACTGGATCATTCTACGCGCTAGTTTACCAGTCAATTGAGCAGGCCAAGCGAGGGGGGGCACAGTGAATCGCTCCGATCCCACAGATGACATTTACGGGGACCAATTTCGGCATTTGAAGCGAAATGTCATCGTGGACACACGCCGGTAGAGAGGAAGTGGCCACGTGAGCCCCGGCCGCGGCAAACTATCGCATAATGACAGTCCTCCAAAAGGCAAAGAGAATGGCACCGAGCGGTAATGAATATTAATTACCCATTATGTCAAATACACTCGGCGGAGGGACAGAGCTGACGGTTCCCCCCGCCTGTATGATCGCTGTCCGCTGGCGGGGCACTTGCCATTTAGACAAACTTTTCCCTGGGGCATTTCATG
This sequence comes from Batillaria attramentaria, assembly GCA_018292915.2. Lineage (NCBI taxonomy): Eukaryota > Metazoa > Mollusca > Gastropoda > Batillariidae > Batillaria > Batillaria attramentaria. The sequence goes on along the minus strand of JACVVK020000119.1, from coordinate 1,034,176 downwards.
TGAAGCTTTTCCTAGGCTAATCGGCATCCATTACGAACGCTTGTTGCAGCTCGAGCGACGTTCGTTCAAGAGAGTAGGGGCTGGGGGCTGGGCAGGGGGGTGGGAGGAGTCGAACTCTAGGGAGGGGAGGGTCTGTGATGGGGGAGAGGTCAGCGAGGCTGGGGGGCCCCTGGGTATCAGCCGGCGGTCGTCGCTATGGTTTCTGCCCGATAGGCTATCGTGGCAAACAGAAATTTATGAATAACGTCTGTCAAAAGTGGGCACCGGGACCAAAAACATCTCAGCGCGTCGTCACGATTCCGACATCAGCCGGTCTACCCTAATTTAGTAATTACGTGCACGAAACCATTACAAGCACGCTAAATATTTAAGCACAACACATTCCACTGTTCAATATATATATATGTACTGCCAAAGAAATCTAGACAAAACACAACCCACAGTTCAGCGTGCATAGTACACACACACACACACACACACACACACACACACACACACACACACACACACACACACACACACACACTACTACTACTAAACCTAAACGGATCAAACCACTACTGATCACATGCACACACTACTAAACACACTGTCGCACTACTCACACACAAACTACCAAACGGATCACCCACACTACTGATCACACCCACAAACACACCATCGCACTATTCACACACACTACCAAACGGATCACCCACACTACTTATCACACCCACAAACACACCACCGCACCACTCACACACACACTACCAAACGGATCACCCTAACTACTGATCACATGCACAAACACACCATCGCACTCTCACACGCGCACGCTACTAAACGGACCATCCCACTACTATGCAGACAGCGGCTCATCAAAGTAAAGTACCATGACATGATGGTAATGTGTTTATCAGGGAATCCCTCCAGAGAGTTCTGTCCTCCCTAGAATCAAGTAAAACAACAATGCGGCCAGTCCACTGGGACCTTACCCACTGATTGTTTTACACCATTAACCATGCAGGGGTCAGAAACACAATATCCCTTGCTGTCCCACTAGAATATCACCCATCACCAGCGCTTGTATGCTACAATCTCACATCTCCCAGGCCATGCCCCCCTCCCCCCCCCCTTCCCCTGCACTCTACACACAGACACAAACCACTACCCTGCACTCACAAAACCAAAATCATTTCCTGAGCACCAGAAGTTGAAGAAGACGCTTACAAAAACTGCATTAACCAGGGATGCACATTTAAGTCGGTTCCATGACACTGACCTATAAAAATTTCATACATTGTCCTATTTTTCCCACCTCAAGGCTCAAGCGGACATTTGTCCTATCAAAATTTTTATTGCCACTAAGTGGCCAGGACACTGTGTCCTATCACTTTGCTGTTTCCAGGACACTTTGTCCTATAGAAGCTGTGGAAAATGTACAACCCTGATTAACACCAACAGCAAATAGCTTTATCATTTTATGAACTTAGAAACAGAAATCCAAGACATCATCATTCACGTTCATTTGCCAATTTCCCCTTAACACCCCCCCCCCCCCCCCAGACACATATATACATGATGTGTTGCGATGTCAGCCTGCCTATGGAGATTTATGTGCACCATGCAAATGTATCAATTTTTGTACAGGATATATGCTAATTACTTAATGAGTCACAGCTGAACATCATTCCATGAATGATCGTAAACTACAAATTCCATCAGCATCCCTTCAAACTGAAGCAGACTAAGTCAAAACACAAAGAAAATTGATGAGTGCTGTATGAGTGTGAGTGTGTGTATGTGACTGAATCAAATATAATTTGCCCAACACTGCTTGATTGAAATCAATAAGAACTGAGAGCGCCTCTATTGACTCCAGCTGCGACCAGCGTGGGGCGGCTGTTCAAGTGACTCCATTGAAACCCGCACTTCCTGGACCAAGTCTCCCCGTCCCGTCCGACACCAGTTGTGTGTGTACTGGCAGACCCCTTTGTATGTACACAGAAAATGTTACTTAAACTTTGAAGGGGCCTGCTGTTGAACTGTCAGGTATGGTCAAGTGAGTCGTGAGTTGTTATGTAGCAAATGGATTGGTACAGACCAAAGCTAAACACAGTCGACATGCGTCATATTTCAACCACTACACATATGCACACGTGTATAGAAAGAGACAGAGTGAGAGACTCAGAGTCAGAGTGGGGGGGGGGGGGTTTAACGTCCTTTTCCACAACATAGGGTGATATCAAAGACGGGGCAACAATGAAAGAGCCAGCACAAATATTTGGCCCCAGGCGGGATCAAACTCAGGATTACAAGTCCAATGCTCTACCATTCGACCATCCCGGCTCCCCTCAGAGTCAGAGTGACCAAATATGTACTGTAAAGTTTACATTTAAAACGACACTATGCAACTCTGCAAGTAGGGTGGGTGAGTGAGTGAGAGTTTAACGTCCTTTTCCACCACATACAGATGATATCACGACTGGGCAACAATGAAAAAGCCAGCACAAATATTTGGCCCCAGCCGGGATACGACTTCCCAATCTGGAAAATCACTTTGAAGCTAACCCAAATCAAGAAAACCTAACAACAGTGAGGGATGGGGGTGGAGGTGGGGATGGGGATGTCAAGTGTTCCTCAAAACCAACAACAGGGATGGGTGATGGCATCTCAGATCTCGCAATTGTCAGTATAGCCTCGCATACTTTGCAGTAAAAAGACGATTAGATTCATAAAGGGAGAGTACTATGGGTCTCAAGACATGCTATCAGCGATCGTCAAATATGTCAGGACCATGATAGCCATTCGGGCTACCGCCCTGAACAAAACTGGTACTAGTGGTAGCCCGAGAAAAATTCTGGAAGCCGGAGTGGCTGCTAGGTTCTGATTCATCTCAGAATTCCTGCTCGCCATTCGGGCTACCGCTACCGGAGCTTTCACTCGCCCGACGGTAAATTTGGTAGCAAAAGCGAGCGGGCGAGCGCATTTGAAGATCGCTGGCTATGTTTTACATAAATTATTTTATGGCATTACAAGTACTCTCGGTTGTCACCCCCCAAATCGGGAGCTTGTTGCTCACCGATTTTGCCCATCCAGAAAATTGAATTTTCTTAAGTTCTCATTCTGAGAAACAGGAAAATTGGCAGCCCTGCTGTATACAACCAGGCACCACAAACATACAAAGAAAGGAAGATTATATTTAACATGTATGCAAATCACTTATGCCCCACCGGTTCTAATGTAATTGTATAGATTATATCACAGGCGTTCTTTAGTGTGACTGTACCTTCACTTCACACCCCCACAAACTGTTAACTGAAAAAATGTTAATTCAAAACTGTAGCCACCATGTCACCAGAACTAGAATTTAAAAAAAAAATTAAAAAAAATGATTGATCAATAGACGCAAAATTACCTGCAGATGAAATACAACTCAGTTAAATGTAAAAGCCGTACTTATTCCTCTGAGTCTGAAAGCCAACTCTGAGACTGAGAATGCTGCTGTAATCTTTCAACAAAGCACAGACATCATTGTGTCGTCTACACTTCTGTTGCTTGTTTCAAGAGCCAGTTCAGCTAGCACACTGAAACTTACAGTAACACTGAGCTGTGTAACTGTAACTTGCAATACACAGCCAGTGTTTACCTTCTTGAATGGCTGGCCCAAAGAGAAAGGGGCAGCTATTCACATTAGAACTATCATAAGCACACACAGAGTTACATCACACAACTTGAAGTGACCATGAAACTCACAAGCCATGTCAAACCCATTACAAAGCCCTACAGAGAAAAATGTCAGTGGGTGAACTTTCAAGCACTGAATTAGTGATTTACACCACAGAGATGAAATGACATTCTTACTGCACCTACAGTGCCACCATACTATTGTACCAATAAATGATTAATAGTAATAATACATGTGCTAGTGATACAAAGTGACAGAAGTGTTGATATATACTTATCAGTACACGTAAAACTAGCACAGTACAACTCATTAAGGTAACTGTGTAAAATAATGTGATTTCACTCTTCTCCTTTTTAACATTACAAGATTAAAAGTTCTCACATTTACAGCTGATAATGTTATGGGCCTTTTTTCAGTTTCCTTTTCGTTGTTGCTTTTTACAAATTTTTGTCTTTTTTTTTTTTTTTTTTGGGGGGGGGGGGGAGTATTTTTTATCTGACAATATTACGTCTTTGACTCAGACATGAACTAGTTGAAGCAAGCATTTTAGTTAATGCATAAACTCATGCTAATTCACCAACAAAATGCCACATTATGAGAATGTGACAGTGTACCTAGAAATGAATCTGTATCAATCAAATGTGTACATCATGTTATGGCCTTTTGAAACAATGATCATCAGCTAATAAGCTATGCCCTGATTTCTAAAAGAAACTTGTACTAATAGTAGTAGGCTAAACAGCAACAATGTTCAACTTCATTCAAGTAGCTGATCTCATGTTCCTTGTTCATTGTCTTGTTGTATGACTATGGAAACAACATACATGAGCAACTGATGTGTAATGCTGTGATTGGACACTTAACACTGCTCCTGAGCAGTCAGTGCACTTAACCTCTTGAATCACAATGTGTTCTCAGTTCTCCTTCACTCAGTCTACTCGAGTGGGACTACAGCCTCAACAATGCATGGTTTGTTGTTAGGAACAATTTGGCACAACCAGTCATGTCAGACCTGAAGGGAACTCCATTTAGCGAATGATAACGACATGAAACACATTACTTCGAGCGCAAGCCAGAGGCTGAGGATAAGGCGGGCAGAATTTATTCCAAGTATTCGGGGCACCAAACGCCTGGCATAACGAATACGCCGCCATGCAAAAGACAGAGGATGGGTCAAGCTTCGACTAGCTATCCCTAATGCCATTTCAAGCTTCTCACATCAGACAAAGTACGATTTTAATGCCCACAAATACGTCTCAAACGCTCTCCGGTTTCTAGGCCACACGCGTAGTTTTGGGGTTGATTCAGACGTTCACAAACCGAAGCAGATTTTGTGCCCATATCGGGAAAACAGGGAGGCAGAGCGGTAGGGGGAAGCAACTGCAGCGTGCACCTGTCAAAGACTCTGTTGTAGCGTTCCCTGTCTGTTATTCGTGAGCATAACTGACTGCTGAGACGAAAATATATGCAGAAAAATCATATGTCAATTCTTTAACTGGAAGAAAACTGGAAACTTTGACCACTTACCCGCTAGGCCCAGTCGAGTGCTTTGGCCGTCTCGTCCTCGTTCTGGCGAAATTATGGCGGAACTCTGACGTCACAGCCGGAAATGTTTATGCCAGAGCACACTTGACTGTCCAAATTTCGATTAAATGTTGTTTGTTTCGCTCGGTTTTACAGTTTTTGTAATATTTGTGACGACAGAATATTTCTATCTTAAGTTTTCACTCATTTTTTTACAGAGGTTTATACATACGATAGCTCTAATGAGAAACAAACGACAAGCAGACGAGTAGTGCAATGCGTCGTCTGCTTCAGGGTACCGCCCACTGGCGCAGTGGATAGTGGATACACACACTGTAATGTTTCGGATGCTTGTGAAAAGTTGTTGGGTGGATCTTGGTACGTCTCTGGCGTAGCTGGAATTGATAGTGTAGTTATATAATAATAGCGAGTGTCCCACAAAAATTATCACAGGTCTCTCTGATTCTAAAAATGTTTTTCATTCCTACGCTGTACTAGTAGCCTGGCAGTTCATTCAGTTACTGAGAACTGAAGAGAGCGCATGCCGGCATATAATATATGCCTGTATCAACGGTCAGAGAACGTGCCTTATGGAAAGCTTTTAAACATACTAAAAATATGTGAATTAGAACGTGAATTAGATATGTGAATCATGACCAATGTCGGCCGGGTCACGCCGATTGGTAGGCCTAGTTTTTCAAGTGTTTGCCCCGGCGCAAAGTAGGCGATGCCGTGTCAGTCCTAGAGCTCCTCTGCCGGTGTCAGCCGACCACCAACACTACCTCAGTCCCTCCCAAATATCCACCTTAACCATACCCACCACAAGTTAGAATAGAATCCCATGCTACACCTGCTGATCACAAGCAAGACTTATGAAAAGTCAGTGTAGCCTTGAGAGCCGGAACTGAAGGAACAACTGAAAACTGAGTAACCGCGTCAGTGCAAGGTGTAAGTGTGTGCGTCCGAGTGTGTCAGTGTGCGCGCTGTGTCCGTCTGTGTGTGTGTGTGTGTGTGTGTGTGTGTGTGTGTGTGTGTGTGTGTGTGTGTGTGTGTGTGTCAGCCAGTGTGCCGGTGTCAGTGACGACGGTGCCGGCCGTGTCAGCCGTGCCAGTCAGTGTGTGTGTGTGTGTGACGGTGTGTGTGTGTGACGGTGTCAGTGTGTGTGTGTGTGCGCCGGTGTGAGTAAGTGAATGTTAGCTCTGCGACCTTGGTTTCAGACCTTAGGAGACCGTTCCGATGAGGAAAACATCGATTTAGTAGTGCTGATCTGCTGGACAGTGTCCGGCTAACCACTGAAGCAACCCACCGTTCAAGCGTACCAAACTGAAGAAAGAATACGCGCACTGCAATGTACGAGTTGTCTCCCTTGTGCTGCGGCAGCCGTTGTATTTAGTAGAGCGGAAAACTTTCTGGGCCCTATAGTGAAACGCCAAACTAGTGATCTTTTTGTGACTAACAAAGGATGGGGCATATGGAGTGAAAGATTGTGAAGTAAAAGAAGGTTTGGTACCATTTTGAGAACGACGGAGGCTGGACAAAATTTGCTGTAGCTGCTTTTGTCAGCTCCGTGAGTGCAGACGAAACAGCCATATTTTTGAGGGGACCAGCAGTTTACTAACATGTTAAACTGTAGTCAGTGCAAAATTCGAGCAGCCAGTTTTAAAGATATTTTATAATCTGATTGTAAGGCTAAGGTAAGTGTACTTGAAAAAGTTTTCTTTGTATCTGTCAGTAGAGACGCATACAAATTCAAACACGATCGCTGTACGAACGCGATGATCCCTTGGAAGTGTCACGTGACATATTTGGCGCGTACTCGAAAGAATCGCGAAGAACTCGACCTGTTGTTGTCTTAAATTAGCTCGCTTCGTTCTTTTACGCCTCGATCAAGAGACATTGCGGTGCACATTTGCAGAACAACAATTCTGGTTGACATCCTTATTATTTTTCATAACTTTTAGTTGCTTAATATTTGGAAAGCGGCTTTGCCGGCTGACACATCGCCTGAATGACAAGACTGCGTGCCGAAGGGTTTTGATCTGCAGTATCGTGGGGTCGATAGCAATAGAATCAGCCATGTGAGCAAAGGAAACAGTTTCACAGATTTCTTTCAAAAGTCCTGCGTGTGCCAGTACAGATAATTTTTCAGACTTTTAACGCCAGTGCAGCTAAGGGCGAAATCAAAACGACCACTGGAGTGGCTGTGATTTCATCACATAAAGATGTTTATCAACAAATCTATTCGTTTATTCTAGCGCAAACAAGACACTTTATCTTGGGAAAAGACGTGAGCACTAGCAGAAGTTATTTCTTTAAACTGTAGAACAACACCTAACCCTACTCTCATCCCTACTCAATCGCGCATATGCAGCACATGTGTCAGCCGGGCTCCGTCTCACAGTGTGTGTGTGTGTGGGATGTGATAAATCAGCAGCTTCAGTTCTGGAAGTTTGTCACTGGATAACTAACTAAAAAAAAAAAAGCAAAAAAAAAAAAAAAAAAAAGCTGCAGTATATAGAAAAAGGAAAGAAGATGAAAGTACTTGTGTGTGTGACACATTCCTATTAATTTCACTAATTGGTTTAGGGCAAAACAGAGTTAATAGATATCTGATACCCTTAGTATAGCTGTCAGCTGTTTGAGAATGCAAAAGTGATTTTCTCAGTTGAAATATTTGCATAGAAGCTAGGTCCCTGGCCGGGGCATACTGTCCTTGCTACCGACAGGTAATCGCCTCAACTGGGATGGGCATAGACATCTGTCTGTCTCTCTCTCTCTCTCTCAGCTTTGTGTATCCACAATAACCGCCTTTAAATACTTGAAAGAACTGATTTACATGTAATCATAAATTCCATAAATTGAATGCTTCAGGACCTAACTGACTTTTCAAATGAGTATAGTAAAATTGTTATACAAAACCTTCAGTAAAGAAAAAAAAAAATCAGAAAAAAAAATCACTGAATTGAAGGAAAGTGGATGGCAGTGAGTGCTTTCATGTTTGACACAGACATATTATTTAATTTCATTACTTGAGCAGGGCAAAACAAATGCAGAGCTAACACTACGGATAATGGATACACTGTTCAGCTGTTTGTTATCAACCACATTAATGCGAAAGTGATTTTCCACATAAAACATCCCTGTGTGTAGTGGGCAGAAGGGTGTGTGAGAGGAGGGAGGGGGATGTTGGTGTTGGAGGGGCCCATTTCGTCCACAGCATCATAGAAGGTCAGTTGATGGGAGAGACCTGGAGAGGGTTCACCGACGGAAATGCAAACAAAACAGTCAATAGAAGGTGACTGTGGTGCATGTTGTCAGTAACTGCTGAAATTCTAACTTTTGACAAATGCAAACAACAGAAATGTCACATGGAATACACGTTTCACGTGTATAGCAGCAGAGGATAAAATCTCTGTAATAAGTGTCCACCACCTACATAGAACTGAACACGGCAGTGCATACTCTTTGAAACTTCATTTCCGTGTTCCAGTGTCATTATAAGTACTCTACAATCTTCTATGTTTGGTAAACTGTTTATGGTGAAATGAGTCTCAAAACCATTTATTATTGTAATAGGCTTATTGTATATGGATACATATGTACCACTGTTCTACATGTAGGTACCATATGTACCACTGTTCTACATGCAGGTATCATTTCCGTATCCACTGCCCTAGATCTACCCCACTGACTTAAATTAGCACTTGTATCGCATTGTGAGAACATGCAATGTCAAAGAAATTACTTCTAAGATATTGTTAGAGCCCAGGACAGTCAGCTTCTGCTGATCAAAAGATTTTAAAATGATAATAATGATTTATGTAGAGCGAATAGGCAGAAAAAGTATCATAATGATTTGTGATAGTACATGTAGCATGTCTGAAAAAGGGAGATTTTATTCAGGCGACTCAGTATTAGAAAACAAATAGCAATGAAAAGTGAACTTACTTGAAAGGAATCAAATACATGTACAATCCCATGGAGTATGATTTTTTAAAATTTTATTTTATTTTATTATTACTTTTAAATTTTATTATTTTATTTTATCATTTGTTATTTTATTTAATTTTTAAATTTCAGTTTTGTCCTGAATGTTTTAAATGGGTTTGGATCTGTTAGTCGTTCAGGGAATAAATGCCTCATGTAAAATGTTGTAAAGTCTCTACTTGCTTCCATGTGCAGACATATGTCAATGTGAAGTAAGGGGTTGTTGAGCAGTTTCTATTGACTCACCCAAAACCTTATGGGTTATGTTCTTCATAATTAAATTGTCAAAACACAATCCAGTATCCTACATTTTGACAGTGAGAAATGAAAAGTCCCTGACACTCCCTCACCTCCCCCCCCCCCCCACCACCACCACTACACACACACACACACACACACAGAGTATCCACTCATTATTTTATTTTATTTTATTTTAGTTTATTTTGTCAGGAATGTTAGGTAAATCTTTGATAGCAGTAAGTCATTAAGGAAAACAGTGCTTCATGTAACATGTTTCAAAGACAATCACCAAACTTCTATTACTGTCTTCACTTGTTCCCATGTTCAGTCATGTGTAAATGTGAGGACAGGGGATTTAGAGCAATTCTTATTGACTCAGCTAGATCTTTGTGACTTGAGTTCTTCATAATCAATTTGCCAAAACACTATCCAGGGTGCTAAATTTTGACAGTGAGAAATGAAAATTCACTGACCGCTCTTGTATAAGATTTGTACTGCTGGTTTCTTGTTAATGTTTTCATTACATAGTAAAAGAAGGTGATTGCTATAGGCGGTGGTTAATTTCCCTTAAAAACCTGTGAAAGAATGACCCTCACCTATTTCGCCCCCTAGAGTCATTTATGTGATGGCAAAGAAGCCCATCATGTTCATTGTCTTTACTGGACCAGACTGCTGCTACAACAGAACAGAAGGCTGACAAGGAGATTTGGCCTAGTGGTCATGACAGGTCCTGTCAGGTTTGGGACTTTTACATTCTAAAACAAAGTCCAGAATCAATGCTTCATTGTCCATGATGCCTGCCTCAACTTCATACCAACTTTATATCAAGTGTTTATGTTCAGGATCTGGGAGGGATGGTAGAAAAGAAACAAATAAAATAATATACTTTGCAGAAAACATGGTGGTGGTGGTGGTGTACAAATGCCCACATGCTCCTCCCCCCCCCCCCCCCACACACACACTCGGTCAATCAATCAAGCAGTGAGATGATATTCAGTGCAAAAAAAAAAAAAAAAAAAAAAAATCGTCAAGTCAGAGCATACTTTTAGTGATCTAGGTGACTGACAACGACTGGTGTACTTTTCATGAAATAAAACTGACTGGTTGGGTTGCAACACCGTAACTTGACCACTCGATGAAATAGAAAAAAGAAAGAAGTCATTCAGTTTATTTCCAACATCTGGTTGGGAATATAGTATCTGCCGTGTGCGCTGTCCTCCCCTTTCCTACCTTCCCGTGAGGAAAGGAACTCAAGAAACCTAACGATGGAGTGCACGCTAATTGAGAGTAAAATTGATTCGGGACAGTCGGCTCAGTTTGTGGCGTTCTTTCAGTATGAGTATCATACATGGACGCCGGCGTCGTGCCGGCCCCACAGCAGTAAGTCAAACCTGAGATATACGCTTTTTTTCAGGGGAAAAATAATAAAGCCAAGTGGCTTTATTACCGTTAGACCTACTGGAGTAAAACTGGTTTGGAATTCGCGTCGATTCACCACGTTTTTACAAAGTTGAAACCCCCATGGATTGCGGAGCCCACCGTATAGCCGCCATCTTGTTTTTAATGTCAACATGTAAATCCGATCGTCTTTGACCATTAATTGTTCAATATATTTACTTCTGAGTATTTACTAAGAAACTTTTTATTCCAAAAACGCGTGAAGTTGCTACAAATCTGAAAAATACTCAGTTTGGGTGGATTTATTTACAAAATCTGCGACCAGCGATACGTTCTTTCCATCAAGAGCTCCAGTAAGGGATGCATTTTGTGACGGGTTCCCGACCGCTCAACTCTCCAAAAATCCTTTTCTCACATATTTTGTCCAGCCTGACCACATTTCTTATACTCAGATTTATAAACACTAGGTACTTCTAATTTCTTCGGAACCCTCCATCCTTTGTTAGTCACTTGACGGATCACGTATCACTCCACCGATTGCGTTTTCCGCTCTACTAATTCACCTTGGCGGTAGACCACTGCGACGGACGCGGCATCAGATTTTGTGTGTACGCGCTTGTAAAATCTACTCATACGTTGTCAAAGGGACGAGCAACCTTAATGACACCTTAATGATGTGGATGATTAAACGGCCGGCACCGCAGGTGCCGTAGTTCCGGGCCTGGTTAATGCCGGTATATTTATGACGGGAAGCGTGGAATGCGGCCCTGTTCCGCAGTCCCTAACCACATGGACCTCCATAGCTTCATCTTACCATCATCCTCATCTCCATGATCATGCAAAAAAAATTGCCCCAGCTTCCGAGCCCTCCGTGGATTTCACCCATTACATGGGAGGAACACCACTGGAACCGGCAAAAGAGTAGGGGCAGCCCCCCCCCCCCCCCGCCCCCCGCCAAAAAAAAAAAGGTGGACTTTGTGGAACATTAAAAATGCCAATACACATGCTGGACTAGAAAGTGAAAAGGAAATGCTGCAGGCCACAGCAATGATTTTGGTAAAGAAACATTGGTTAAAGGTGTGATTTTAGGATATTAGGCTCGCAGATTATTCTGAACCGGTCCGGTCCGGTCCGGTATGGTATGGTATGGTATGGTATGGTATGGTATGGTAGACTTCTCCTCGGCTCACATATCCATCTCTGCTGAAATGCTCCCGGCACCGCAGGGCTGGAGGACGAAGCAGTGAAAGCCTGCTGCCGCTAAGCGCTACTTTATGTGCAAACCCTCACCCTGCTATTCACTCTGGCGCGTGCGACAGCATTTCTGTTTTCCACGACACCGGCCACAGCCTACTCTTCTTCGAAAGATGAACGTGGCCGGATTTTTAGCGTGCGATGTATGTATGTATGAGCGTGCATGTGTACACGAAGGCGAGACAGGCACCGTAAACGATATGGACTCGATATGGTAAGGAAAAAATGTCGGGGTTAGGGAGTTTAGCACCGGGTTAGAGTCTAACCTCGAACTAAACTAGCTCTAGTGTTAAATTTTCTGTTTTTTTTTTTTTTTTTTAAATCAGGAAGCGGGTCCATTCCAGTAAGGTGCCTATGCCGTTATAGAAGGATTTTGTTTTTCTTTCTTCGCTGCCTTTTTAACAAAATTTATTTAATTTTGTTTTGGTGTTTCTTTTGTCCTAGTCTGGGTTAGGCCCGTAGCCGTGGGTTAAATTAACCTCGAGTTTTAAATACGGACCCTGGAAACTTGAATAAGGATTAATTGTGCTACAGCTCGGTTCACAGAGGAAGACGCACCAACACATGGCATAATTATGACAAGGTACCTTTGTTTTAATTGCAGAAAAAAAAGGATGAATGAGGAAGGCCAGTGTAAACCATAGACGCGAAAACGCCGTGTGCAGTGTTTCTTCCACCATCACTGATTTGACACTTCCATGGCAGGAGGGCAGGGGGGGGGGGATAATTAGAATTGCTGGAATGTACGTTACAAACGAGTCGCACGCGCTCGCACTCGCACACGCACACACGCACTCGCACTCACACCCTCACTCACACTCATATCAGTACACACACAAACTCACTCTCTCTCTCTCTCTCTCTCTCTCACACACACACACACACACACACACACACACACACACACACACACACACACACACACACACACACACACACACACACACACGCACACGCACACGCACACGCACTTCCTTGTTTGTGTTCACGTCTTTTGTCGCGTGATCATAGTTCAGTGTCTGCTGATCAGTCGTGACTCGCCCACACTGGAACCGAAACTGACAATCAGATGATCTTAGTCGGTGCTGGCCACAGTTATTAACCTGATACGCAACTGGCTTCGCTCCCCGAGGCAGAAAAGGAACCCTGCAGGGTACTGCAGTTATTACACCTCTAGCCTGGTCAGGTCGACCAACGTGATACAGGTAAATGTGATTCAGTTTCTGTTTCATGACCAGCGGCAGGATTGCGGTGGTACTTGTGTGTATATCGGTAATATCATGCTTCATGTTCAGGACAAGTTTTGCCGGCGACATTACTGACCTGGCTCACAGTGAAAGTACACACAAAGTTGATTTTGTGTGTGTGTGTGTGTGTGTGTGTGTGTGTGTGTGTGTGTGTGTGTGTGTGTGTGTGTGTGTCACTTGTGTGTGTGTGTGTGTGTGTGTCAGTGTGTGTGTGTGTGTGTGTGAGAGAGAGAGAGAGAGAGAGAGAGAGAGAGAGAGAGAGAGCAGAATTAAAATGCACCTAAATTTCCAAGAAAGAAAAACCGAAAATACGTTCCAAAACTTCTGCAGTTTTGATGAACTGACTGGTTGCTGGTAAACTTCCCTTACCGGCCCCAAAATAGACTGACCTTCAGTCGGGGGAATAACACCACTCACACACACACACACACACACACACACAAAACTTCCTTGTTAGTGTTCACGCCTTTTGTCGCGCGATTGTCTGCTAAATCGTGACTCACCCACACCGAAACCGAAACTGACGACCAGATCACCTCAGTCGGTATATCAAGGGCCTGTGTTGGCGGGCCGAGGTTATTTACCTGATAACACAGCTAGCTTCGCTCCCCACGACAGCAAACGGGAACCCTACAAACTGAAGTTCATTACATAACCTCTAGTTCGACCAACGTGACACAGGTAAATGTGATTCAGTTGTTGTTTTTCATGATCAGCGGCACCCTTGCGGTGGTACATGTATGCCTCATGTTCATTTAGATTTTGGGCGACAATAGTGTATTGGCTCACAGTACACACAAAGTTGAATCGGATCAGCCCCCCCCCCCCCCCCCCCCTTAAGTCTGTTTAGGATGTGATCTGGGGTCTTAAAGCGAAACAAACATAACACGAAAGTACTTTCTATTGTGCCCGATTTGTATGAGGACAAGAATCTACCTGACCGTGCTGTTTTTACTTTTAGTTTTTGATCAAATCCATCAGCAGCATTTCACTGCACTGGCACGTTTTTATGCGAAAGTTTCACTTCAAACAATCTGTATCCAAAACCCACAAATGAATCTGACCGTTTCACGCTGTGAGCCTGTACTATCGTCTGTCCGACCTCCTTTGCCACCAGGAACCAGATTTGGTTGCGGCAGGTAAGTGCTTCGTTCTAACGCAATACAAAGGCAAAAAAAATCAAGTCTGTAAATGTTGAAAGATATTACCAACTTCTTATTTACGGAACACAGTCTGCTTCGTGTGTACAAAATGGCGACATCAGTCACGGTATACGCGCACTGCAAAGTACACGAGCGTGTGCGTGCGTGCGTGCGTGCGTGTGTGTGTGTGTGTGTGTGCGTGCGTGCGCGCGTGTGCGTGAGAGAGAGAGAGGGGTGGGTGGGTGTTTGGGGGTTTAACGTCCTTTTCCACCACATAGGGTGATATCAAAGACAGGGCAACGATGAAAAAGCCAGCACAAGTATTTGGCCCCAGCCGGGATCGAACTCACGACCCGAGCATTGGAATTCCAGCGCTCTACCATTCGACCACCCCGGCTCCCCGAGAGAGAGAGAGAGAGAGAGATGATGATGATGATGATGAAGAAACGTGTTTTTTTTAATTCAGGATAGAACATTTAGGCATTGCTGCCTGTCTTACAAGCTGTCCTGCTATTCTACGTTAAAGGGTATTAAAAAAAAAAAAAAAGACAACATCCAAACAAGGGGGGGGGGGGGGGAAAGAGAAAAAAAGCATTAACTAGAGAGAGAGGGAGAGGAATAGGGAAAGCAGAATCATAATGCATACATATATATAATATACAATTTCCAAGTATCTGCCGAAAGAAAAACCGAAAATACGTTCCATGAATCCAGCAGTTTTCATGAATTGACTGGTTGCTGGTACTGTGACCTTCCCTTACCCGAAAGTAGAGTCAGCGTGGGGAATACAACTGTGTGTGAGCGTGTGTGTAGATGGCGACATCAGTCATGGTATCAGTATGGCCTACGCGCACTGCAATGTACACGAACGTGTGCGTCAGTCACGTGCGGCGTGCGTGCGTCCGTCAGTGAGAGAGAGGGAGAGGGAAAGCAGGATCATAATGCATCTATACAATTTCCAAGAATCTGCCGAAAGAAAAACCGAAAATACGTTCCAAAAATCCTGCAGTTTTCATGAATTGATTGGTTGCTGGTAACGTCCCTTACCCAAAAGTTGAGTCAGTCCGGGGAATAAAACACACACACACACACACACACACACACACACACACACACACACACACACACACACACACACACACATTTGTTAATGTTCACAAGCAGGGGCGCCGGAACCGGGGGGGCAGGGGAGGCAGCTGCCCCCCCGGCTGTACCCAAGCAGGGGGGGGGGGGGAGAGTGTCTTTTTGCCCCCCCCCCCCCTGGAAAATCAGGTGACTATGGCAAGAGGGGGGGGGGGCAAAGCCATGGTCTTGCTCCCCCCCCCTTCCCCTACGTCTCCCCCTACCCCTCTTAGTGCTCTCTCCCTCATCCCACCCAACAGAGAACTTCTGTTTTTGCGGACCGAAGGCTGTCCGCTCCTCTGATTGCCCCCCCCCCCCCCCCCTTCCCGCTTTTCACTTTTATCGGGCAACGTCCTGGTTTGTCCGCTCCTCTGATTGCCCCCCCCCCCCCCCTTCCCGCTTTTCACTTTTATCGGGCAACGTCCTGGTTCGTAAAGGTTTTTTTGTCTACGCAGCATTTGATCGCCCCCCCCCCCCCCCTTTTCACTTTCTTCGGGCAACGTTCCACCCTCTGAGATTCTGCCCCCCCCTCCCCCCAACATCTTCCGGCGCCCCTGACAAGTGTTATTCAGCATTAAGCAACACAGTCTGCTTCGTGTGTACAAAATGGCGACATCTTCCTTGTAATTCAGTGTCGACCGACAACAAAGTAGGTAAGCAAAGCTATGAAAACTGAGACAGGCGAGCATTCATTGCGCACTAGGTCAGTGCAGTCTTTCGACAAAGAGAACTGACACTTGACTCCGACACGCTGTAAGCAGGTACCCTATACGTGGGTGCAGGGACGTTGTTATGCGTGTCTTTGGTGGGTGCTACATAGACAGAATAACTGAAACAGGTTCAAGACTACAATCTGTTACAATTATGTGTTATCGGTCGTCCCGTATACTATAGTGTGCTAATTTTCACTGGAGTGGGGTTAGTAAAGGCGAAGTGAAATTAACCGCCGAGCCGGGGGAAAACTTCCGCTTACAAACCTCTAAGACTGTTTGCCAAATAAACAGGTGGTCCTTTTAGCCATTGCGATCGTTTCAGTCGTGACTTTGCGGCTTCTACTAGTAGCAGGGGCGCCGGAACCGGGGGGCAGGGGGGCAGCTGCCCCCCCTGTACCCAAGCAGGGGGGGGGGGCAAGAGTGTCTTCCCCCCCCCCCTGGAAAATCAGGTGACTATGGCAAGAGGGGGGGCAAAGCCATGGTCTTGCCCCCCCCCCCCCTTCCCCTACCTCTCCCCCTACCCCTCTTAGTGCTCTCTCCGTCATCCCACCCAGCAGAGAACTTCTGTTTTTGCGGACCGAAGGCTGTCCGCTCCTCTGATTTCCCCCCCCCCCCCCCCCCCTTTTCACTTTTTTCGGGCAACGTCCTGGTTCGTAAAGGTTTTTTGTCTACGCAGCATTTGATCGCCGCCCCCCCCCCCCCCCCCCCCCCGCTTTTCACTTTCTTCGGGCAACGTTCCCCCCTCCGAGATTCTGCCCCCCCCTCCCCCCAACATCTTCCGGCGCCCCTGAGTAGAGAAATGTGACTTTCCTTGACCCAGCGCCCCCACGCCCTTGGTCCAGCGCACCATTCCTGATCCTGGTCCGTCGGTAACTCTAGGCCCCCCTGCGACGACGGCCAAATCGGGCTAACCGAGACCGAGCCGAGCTGAGTGATACCTAAGAAGGAAGAAAACAAAAATACTCGGTGACAAGGAAAGTGGACAGTTGCAAACAACTTTGAGGTCCCCGTGTTATTTCACAGTGTGCACAGAAGCGGTGAAAACTGTCGCATTCCCCAGCACAGTACATTCTCAGCCTGTTTCGAGATTATTGCCTGCATGAGTAGTTCACCGTGCGTACACAGACCCGCAGCATGCATGCATTTTTCGTGGCAGCTTTGTGCTCTGCCACGAAAAATGCGTGCCTGTTGCGGCAAGGGGGACAACTCACGCAGGCAATAATCCTTTTTCCATCTTAGCTATCACTTAGTTCGGCTCGGTCTCGGTTTGCCCGACTTGGCCATCGTCATAGAGTTAGGCCTATCGACGGACCCGGAACAGGGTTGTGCCTTCACTACGTCAAAGCGCCGCGAACTGAATCCAACACGCACGCTCACGTAAATCACACACACATTCTCTCACACACTGGACGTAAACGCATTACAATCACGTGGTGCGAAGGGTCAGCTCAGGTATTTAAATTTCGGAATTTAGAATTCGAAGAGGGGGAGGAAGCCGGAGTACCCGGAGAGAACCCCCGACGATCGGCCCGAATGAATGGTGCCACATACGAGAAGGAAAAATTCTTTGCCCCGAGTGGGACTCGAACCCCTTGCCTCTCGAATTTGTGACAAGTTTCCTTCACCACTGGACCACCGACCGCCCCATGTGGACCCCAAAATGTATGGGTTTTACAAATCTGTTCCTTACAACTATGTTAAGTTCTTAGAAGGGCGCCAAGAGGCTGGCCGCTGCTTACAGGGTTGTCACACGTTGCGATTCTGTAGACATACAGTGGATAGTTCCTTGTAACCATGTATTTGTTTATGTGTATTTGTTTATGTTGCAGCTGAAAGCAAACGGCAATATGGCAAAAGCTGCTACAAGCAAGAAATTGGAGTGCAGCGTCTGTTTAGATCTGTTCAACACGCCTAAATTACTGCCTTGTTTCCATACCTTCTGCAAAGGATGCTTGGACGAGCTGGCTGCAAACTCCACGGCAAGGTCGTTTCCGTGCCCGGAGTGTCGCAAACACACAGAAGTCCCTCGCGGCGGGGTCTCTCACTTCCAGACCAATTTCTACATTGCTGATGATTTAGATCTAGCGCAAAAGAGAAAATGCGCCCGTGAAAAGTGTAGCTTGCACAAGGATAAGCGCGTCAGCTTGGTTTGCAAAAACTGCAATGTCCTGATCTGTCAAAAGTGCAAGGATACGTGGCACAAAGGACATGAAACTTCAGCAATCACTGAGGCGCTTGCTGCTGTAAAGGGAGATTTGAAAGAAATTCATACCGGACTCGAAACTCGCACGAAGGAGCTGGAACGTGCGCTTACAAAAGTACCCAGCGCCAACGAGCAGACAGAGAAGAAACAAAAAGAAACGAAGGACACTATCAAAAGGAAGACCAACGAATGGATTGCTAAGCTTACCGAGGCCCGCGACAATGCCCTGAAATCAGTGGATGAAATAGTCTCTGAACATCAGTCCAGGCTGGAAAGAAACGTGTTGGTTTTCCATAAAGACATAGAAAAGACAAAGTCTCTCCGGGTGCAGGTGGAACAAGCTTTCGAGGATGAGAGTACACTGCTCACAGCTCGAGATACGATAAACAATGGATGGAATGGGTTATCGAATACCGAGCAGCTCGTGGCTAATATTTCGGCAGCATCCAGTGGCCCGTCATTTCAGCTAAATACCGCAAATTTGCGGACAATGGACGAGAACATCGGCCGTTTTCTGCAACCCCGGTCATTTTTATCCTCATGTGATACCTTTGATTCCGCGGACTCTGGATCAGTACAGGGACTTGAGGACAACGAGATAAGGGGTAGAAGCTGGTACAGAAATAGACGCAGGAGCAGGGACAGGAGCAGAGACAGAAGCAGGGACAGGAGTAGAGACAGGAGTAGAGACAGAAGCAGAGACAGGAGCAGAAGCAGGAGCAGTATCAGGAGTTACGGAAGCTGGGGCAGCGGCATAGATGGAAGTAGCGACAGGAGCTACGACTCTTGGTATTAAGATCAGTATAGCTGAATGAAAACCTGCCCCCCCCCCCCCCCCACCCCACTCCCTATCCCCCGAAAAAAGAAAGTATAGATGACTTAATTGTGCCGACAAGACAGGCAAACTATCACCCGCCCCCGTACCCCTCTCCCCTTCCAAAGCACAAAACAAAACACACAACAAAAAACAACCAAACAAACATGCAAACACCAACTCTGCGGTCAGTGCTGTTTGCGTACTCGCTGTGCAGAAACGCGCCTTCAGGCTTTAACTGAGATTTATGATTTTTTTCCGAGTTCCGTAAAGGTGTAGTGTCACAACTGACTGATTTATGAAAGGGACGATAACTCCCCTAAAAAAAGAGTGCAAGGTTTTTAGATCGCCTGCTGCCTCTGCTCAAAGAAATCATCATCGCAAACCGTGTATACAGTTAATGATATTTACACGACTCTCCGGTGCAAATTTTCAGTGAGTCAACTACGAGTGCTTTACGTACGAAACTAGTAAGGAAACGGAGAGCGAAAGTGTGAGTTATGACTTTCCATAACCCACTCAGTGGTTTCCGAGTTCACAAAACACACTCCAGTTACGTCATTGGTCAAAGAATACGTCAGAGAAGACATTTTTCCCAGTTAGATTGCCATGGATATGGATAGGGGAGCCACCCACAGACGTATAGATACGTCTGTGGAGCCACCCAAACTTCCATGCCCCACAGTGGACGATATTCAGGAAAGATGTCCTATAGTTTAACGGTCATCCAGGACATTTGTCCCAATAAAGTTGCCATGGATATGGATAGGGGAGCCACCCAAACTTCTATACGCCACAGTGGAATATATTCAGGAGAAAATGTCCTATGTTTTTTTCGGTGATCCAGGACATTAGTCCTGGTACGGTTGCCATGGATACGAAGCTCTGTGGCAGATGATATATGGGCTGAAACAGTTTTGTAATGATGAGTTTGGCGTGTCAGACAAGTGTATTATTCCATGTTATACCAATGCTAATCCAGTTTCTGTCACCATATGCCAATATTTGTTGCCTTATTCATCCCATAGTTGTTGTCTTTCACTGCAGGCTTCATGGATCATGATCACTTCATCATTAGTACAGGTAGACCCATGTTTTTTTTTTTTTTTAACTACTTTATTATCCCCTTCGGGAAATTCGGGCTGCTTTCCCCGGGGGAAGCGCGTCGCCGCGGTGCAGCGCCACCCAGTACCTATCCATTATTTTTTTTTTTACAATTTTGCTGGGGGAGGAAAGCCGGATAACCCGGAGAGAAGCCCCCGAGGAGCAGCCCGGCAGCCAGGAAAAACCGGTCTCACATATCACAAGCTCGACCTGGGCTCGAACCCACGCTTCATCGCCACGACATTGGTCGCAGTGACGGCCGTTCAGTAGCGCAGCGGCTAAATTCGACGCGCTGCCTATTAGACCACCGCTCACCCCAAGAACATGACATCGAAGTAGCCACCATTCCATTATTCATCCCATAATTTTTGTTATCACTCAGTGTAGGTCTCTACTTCATCATTAGTTCAGGTGGACCCACGTTAGAACATCAGGTCGGAGTAGCCAGCTTTCCATTTCCATAATTGTTGTCTTTCGGTGTAGGCGCTACCTGTTAGACCACCGCTCACCCCAAGAACATGAGATCGAAGTAGCCAGTTCATCCCACAATTTTTGTTATCACTCAATGAAGGTCTCTACTTCATCATTAGTTCAGGTGGACCCACGCTACTACATCAGACCGGAGTAGCCAACTTTCCATCATTCGTCCCATAATTGTTGTCTTTCGGTGTAGGCTTCTACTTCATCATTACTACAGTTCAACCCATGTTAGAACATCAGATGCTTGCGCGGCGTAAAGCCCTAACTAACTAACTAACTAACTAGAACATCAGATCGGAGTAGCCAACTTTCCATCATTCGTCCCATAATTGTTGTCTTTCGGTGTAGGCTTCTACTTCATCATTACTACAGGCAAACCCATGTTAGAACATCTGACCGGAGTAGCCAACTTTCCATTATTCGTCCCATAATTGTTGTCTCTCAGTGTAGACCTCTACAGTACATGTACTTCATCGTTAGTACAGGTAGACCCATGTTAGAACATCAGATCGGAGTAGTCTAACGCTAGACAACGGCTCTGGTCTAGCGTTCTAACACGAGGCAGACCAAAAGACTCTAGATCTGCTACACTAGCCTGTTGGATCTAGTCTTTGGTAGACCTGTACCTTTCTCGCAAGTGGACGGCCACGCATGGCGCTAGTTAACATCACCACATTATTCTGATTATTCAAATAAGCAGATATTACCACTACTACTACTACTACAACTACTTATAATGGCTATTTCTATGGCAAAGTAGATGCATTTGTAAATAAACAAGGAATTCGTTTCCAACTCTGTACAGACTAAGGTAATTGGATTGAGTAACACTTATCCCATGAATGAACAGTTTGATGTGTCGACTGAAAATATTGTCAACGTGAAAAAAATAATTTTGTCTATTAACAAGCGCAACCGCTCTCTCTCTCTCTCTCTCTCTCTCTCTCTCTCTCTCTCTCACGCAGTCATGTTTTACGTTTGATTCAAATCATACACCTGTTTGTTTGAAATGGCTGTATCCCTTTACCTGTATTCATGATGTTTGACTTGCCATTTCCTTGATATGCTCCGTTGGATTTCTTTTTTATTTTGTAACTTTTCTTCGATTTCATGTCGTTTCTGTAGTATTCTGGTTTAGCTTATGTAGTAATTCTTGGCTTTTTTTTCTGTAGCAGGGACAAGTTGTTGTGCTTAACACTTATATCCATGTAAAATAAAGTTTCTTACATTCGTTCATTTATTCACTCATTTTCTCTCTCTCTCTCTCTCCGGGTGTGTGTGTGTGTGTGTGTGTGTGTGTGTGTGTGTGTGACGCGTGCTGTTTCCACAAGTTGAGAAAGCAATGCAAAGACTGGACCAAAGTAATCAAACAAATAAGTAAATGTGCCAGAACCCAGTCAAACTAAGCCTGTCTGAAACTAGATCAACATAACGTTATTGAACTTCATATACAATACACCACAGGGGCGTAGGAACCACGGGGGCCCTGGGGGCCCAGGCCCCCGTTCGATTTTTGGAAGGGGGGCCCGAATATCTTTGGGCCCCCCTTGCTTTTGATAAGAGGAGAGGCCCCCCCCCCCCACCCCCCTGCTCTGCTGTCGCAGGACACAATCCTTGGCAGTCAACACACACACACACACACACACACACACACACACACACACACACACAACTCCCCCCACCACTTCACCCCGGCCGTATGGCTCACCCGACTTAGTGGGCCCCCCTTCCTCCCAGCATCTTCCTACGCGCCTGCACCACACACACACACACACACACACACACACACACACACACACACACACACACACACACACACACACACAGGCCATGTCTAGGAAACATAGGGGATGCGGCAAAATAGCAAAATGGAAACAACTCTTGCATAGCCCAGTGCACTACTTGGAGCGCTCACAGACAGTGAAATGCCTGGCACATACGCACGCACGCACGCACACACACACACACACACACACACACATGCTTGGATGTAAAAAGAACAACACAAGAACACCATTTCTATCATGGAACAGTGGGTGAATGAATCCACTGTGCCATCGGGATGTCCATGTGCTTTCCGGTTGTTGCAAAATAAGGCAAATTCTCGTTCCCTAGCAGGAAAATATATATCTTTTAGTAGAGACAGAAAATACATTCCACAAGTACATATAGTTCCCCTTGTTGGTTAGGTCTAATTTACATCAGAACGGATAACAGCAGAGATCAAAGACAAATTTTCCGGCTGGTCACGTCAGGCATAAGAAAACAATTGTGACTGGTTAGCACTTAGCAGACGACAATGGGCAGTAGAGGATGCGCAGTGATTCTGCTGGTTCGTCGTTTTGAGTCCTTGTAATCTGTGTACTTGTTTTTGTTGCATTTGAATTGACAGTACACAATAATTATGGCAAAGTCTGCTACAAGCAAGAAACTGGAGTGCAGCGTCTGTTTAGATCTGTTCAACACACCTAAAATGCTGCCCTGTTTCCATACCTTCTGCAAAGGATGCTTGGAAGAACTGGCTGCAAACTCCACGGCAAGGTCGTTTGCGTGCCCGGAGTGTCGCAAAGACACAGAAGTCCCTGGCGGTGGGGTCACCAACTTCCAGACCAATATAATTTCTACATCGCAGATGATTTAGATCTAGCGCAAAAGAGAAAATGCGCCCGTGAAAAGTGCAGCTTGCACAAGGATAAGCGCGTCAGCTTGGTTTGCAGAAAATGCAATGTTCTGATCTGTCGAACGTGCAAGGACATGAAACTTCAGCAATTACTGAGGCGCTTGTTGCTGTGAAGGAAGATTTGAAAGAAATTCACACCGGACTCGAAACTCGCACGAAGGAGCTTGAACGTTCGCTTACAAAAGTAGTCAACACGAATGCACACATTGAGAAGAAACAACAAGAAACGAAGGACACTATAAAAAGGAAGACCAACGAATGGATTGCTAAGCTTACCGAGGCCCGTGACAATGCCCTGAAATCAGTGGATGAACTTGTCTCTGAACACCAGTCCAAGCTGAAAGGAACCGTGTTGGTTTTCCAGAAAGACATAGAAAAAACTAAGTCTCTCCGGGTACAGGTGGAACAAGCTTTGGGGGATGAACGTATACTGCTCATAGCTCGAGATACGATAACCAATGGACTGTTGAATAACGAGCAACTAACAGACAACATGTCAGGAGCACCCCGTGCTCCGTCTTTCGAAGTAAATAATGAAAGTTTGCAGAAAATGGATGAAAACATCAGCCTTTTTCTAAATTCGAAGTCATTTTTATCACCAGGTGATATCTTTGATTTCGGTGATTCTGGGTCAGTTCAAGGAGTTGATGACAACGAGCTGCCCGACCATCTGAACACGGGTAGAAGTAGGAATAGACGCAGGAGTACAGATAGGAGCATAGACCGGAGCAGGAGTAGGAGCAGGAGCATAGACAGGAGCTGCTCGACCATCTGAACATGGGTAGAAGTAGGAATAGACGCAGGAGTACAGATAGGAGCAGGAGCAGGGACAGGAGCATAGACCGGAGCAGGAGTAGGAGCAGGAGCATAGACAGGAGCAGGGACAGGAGCACAGACAGCAGCACAGAGGCAGGTGTTCAGATCAGATCACGGGTAGGTATACACAAATTAGTACAGGAAGTCCGAAAATTGACATTCATTTGACAAACTCAATTCAAACTTAGGGTGGTCGTTACCGTTTAACTTTCGCCGTACGTCGTGGGTACAATTGTACCCACACTTTCATTCAAACGTCCGTAGCTTAGCCCTTTTCCCCTCTGGATTCATGAAACTTCACGACTTTGTCAATTAAGGGAGGTGCTCACCAAAATCGTGCGATTTTGACTGTAAAGAAAAATGTCAATTTACAACAACAAAAACTTGGCACAATAGTGCAGATAAGATATTTAAAAAGCAAAGAAAAGCAAATTTATGCAATACCCAGTTGAACAAACTAGCTGTGTGTAAGTATAAAAAAGTGAACAAAATGACGGTCGTTTTGTTACAGATTGTCACACCGCCTCTGCCTCTGAAGATAAGTGAGCCGAGACAGCCATGCAGTAGAGTTTTGGACTTGCAGTGCTCAGGTCGTGAGTTCGATCCCCGGCTGGGTCCACGTATTTGTTCTTGTCTTTTTTCACTGCCCAGTCTTTAATGACACACAAAAGGACGTGAAACCCTCAAACACCTACCCACCCGTCTCTGAAGACAGTGATTTTCTTTTTTCATTCTTCTTTTTGGCATTTTATACAAGACATATTTACATATAGTACACAGACAAATGACACACACAGACACTAACAGTTACACTATATTCCTACGTTACATATATATAGACTAACACACACACACACACACACACACACACACACACACACACACAAATTCATTCACTCACACACGCACACACATACATACAGCTTTGCTAGCTAACAAGTATATCAACAAAAGGACAGTGATTTTCTGTTTAGCCACACATGAACTCAAAACAACAACAAAAATCTTCAGTAGAAATTTAGCTCTTTTTTTTTAAAACCTTTTGAATCTGTGCTCCTGCAGTTGTGGCGCAAGCAACACGTTGTATGGTATATCCAAAATAATTATTTGTTCGAAAATGGACGGTCAGTTACGCACGCTCCAGTTAAGCAATTTCTGTTTCACGCGGCGAAACATTATGCTGAATTCTTCCTAAACTCTGCTTAAAGAAAGGTGGCACACATTGAACATAATTATTTATATAAAAGCAAGCCTAGAGACAGAAACATCCGTAACTGACAGTCCATTTTCCGACAAGTATTGTTGGGATTGCCCAGTAACACACATGTCCCTTCTTGTCCCAGTCATTCCGCAGCAGACGATGAACTTTTGAACTTTTTTTTTCTTTATTTCTTTTTTTTGGCATTTTTACACAGGACATCAATGAAAACAGAAGCACGTTCAGTGGTATATACAGCGGGTATAGAAAGTACGGCAGACAGGTTGAAGATAGCATTAGTGCCAAACGAATGTTTGAACTACACAAGACATGGCAGACATGGCAAGCATTAATTAACTAATCCAAAACAAAGCATGTATACAGTTGCCAATGTTGCCAGAACAATGCTGCATCGCCGTGTACATGGAACATATATTTTCGATACATATTTTCGTGATATAATATCGATTCTTGAATTCTCTTAAGAAACTGTTCACATTTAAGCGCCTATCAAGCCATCTGCAACGACAAATATAAAATTTAGCAGTAAGAGACTGAATATTTTATCAACAATGAAATAATCTTTCGAACTAAACAGAATACATTCAACATGTAATTCTAGGTTGTCGCATGGGAACTTGTTGCTGTTTTGCTTACAGACCTTCCTGGCATTGATGACTGAAAAAGGAACTGTTCTAATGCCTTTTGGATGTCGGCAAAATGGAATTTTGACATTGCATACAGCTAGAGTTGCGTATCGCGGGCAATTTTGCATCGCGATATATCCCAATATTCTGAGTTCGTATCGCGATGTTATCACGATATATTGCCGCCCCTGGTGCCATCGAATTTACCGACCATTATCCGTGCACTGTAAGCCGGTGGTTTCCCATGTCGTGACAGCTGATTGTGTTGCCCTTGAAATGGGACTAATGCAGTAATGCGCCATTCGGAAAGCGTTCGTGCGTCGAGCATTTTGGCGTCTATGTTCGCGCGGCAGACCAAAGAGTTAGATAAGAATTCTTGGGCATGCCTACAAAGTCTTCAGGCAGTATGCGAGGGCTTCCCTTCCTACAACGCACAGCACATTTATAAGCGGACACACAAGTCTGGGCCCTTGTTGCTGTCACGTGTGTTGGACTTTCGCGGAACTGCGCGCTAGTTCTGAGAAACACTCCTGCACTTTCGGTTTCTCTTTGAACTTGGCGATATATCGCGATGCAAGAGCGTATCGGTATACTGTATTGCCAGGCTTCCATATCGCTCCTATCGCGATACGCGATAATACCGCGCAACTCTACATATAGCCAGTCACGCAAAGAAGAAAACAAAAATGAACGTTTGCTAATGTGTCAATATGCCTGTGTTATACATTCGGCCGTCATAGCAGGTTTGACTTTCCTTTATTTCAAATTGTAACATTTCCTGTTCGTTTTAATGCATATGTAACACATGCCAATAAACAATATTGAACCCATAAACTTACTTTCTTACAGAATTTTGTTTTGAACTGGACACAAACTGTACAGGATGAAAATAGTTACAATATTCCTGCAAAAATGTACTGAACAGTAAACACGAGACCGGCCGAGCATGGACGCAGTTAGTCATGGGGCCCCTCTCCTGTAATCGAGGATGTCACGTACCCGACCACCGTTGGGTTACCCGCACTAGGACGCAGTGATTCATTTGGTACATTTCATATCAGTAAACTCTGCCAGTCACTCAAAGTTCATCATACCTTCTGATCAAAACACATCTCACCCACACAAAAAATAAATCACGCAACACAAACAGTAGCAGACGAGGACGAAAATAGTTACCATATTCCTGCAAAAACTGTACTATCAGTAAACACGAGACCGGCTTAGCATGGACGCAGTGATTCGGTTGGTGCATTTCATATCAATAAACTCTGTCATTTACTCAAAGTCCACCGTTATATGTCACACCTTCTCTTGACCAAAACGCATCTTACCCGGCCAGCAGCCAAACAAACAAATCACACAAACACACAAGCGCAGAATGGTTACAGCGTTTAGTCTCTTGTGCACAACAGGTCAAACAAATAAATCAATATGCAATACAAACACACTAGCGCAGAATGGTTACAGCGTTTAGTCTCTTGTGCACAACAGGTCAAACAAATAAATCAATATGCAATACAAACACACTAGCGCAGAATGGTTACAGCGTTTAGTCTCTTGTGCACAACAGGTCAAACAAATAAATCAATATGCAATACAAACACACAAGTGTAGAATGGTAGCGTTTATATATGTAACCGGGTGTCAGGGGTCCGGTTCATGCAGGCAGGGAGACCAAACACAGAGGTCGCTATGACATGAGTTTTATTACGTGAAAACAGCAACAAATGGCAGACAATACGTAGACACGTGCAGTGACTCGCGGCAGGGCTGGCTGGCGACTGTCCAGTGAGGCGTAGCCCGCGGCTACTTATGCGCCCAGCGCGGGCCACAAAGACAGCACTGCCCCAAGTGCAGCGAAAAGCAGAGCGCGTATGCCAGCCACGGCGAAATTTGTGTTTCTTAACACATAGAAAACTAACAATAGCGGGCGTAATACAATAGCTACAAACTTCAAACAAAGTGCATCTAAAAGAGCGTGAAAAGTACTTTAAGACTATAATAGTTTAACATCTCATCAAAACACGGACAATTTTCTATCGCCGATTAAGGAACGTCAAGACAGGGACCACGCATTTGAAAAGTGGTGAAAATCGCAAAATACGCCCGTTAAACTACAAAACAGCGCTTAAAACAAAAACATGATTAAAATGTACAAACTGTCCGGAAACTACTGCAGTTTACAGAATTATTCTAAGTGAAGGGACTACGGAGATATTTGACACTAAACAGACACAAACAAACACAACTAATTGACACGCGCGCCATCGCGGATACGAAACACTGCGTGCGCGTGGCTAGTGGACAGTTACACACTACACAGGACTGGCCAGGGAACAAAGACTGATGCACAGGGGTGGCCGGGGAAGGGTAGAACGGGTGGCTAGAGGGACAGCGGGACTAAGAAGAACAAGAGGGGAATACTGCAGTACACACGTTGTAAACAAAGGATCAGTAAATAGGGGTCGGGTATGACCCGGTCTCATATATTCTCTTGTGCACAGCAGAACAGGCCGACAGAAACAAGGAAAAGGTCAAATAAAGAAAAGCCTGAAAGCAAAACTGAAAGTACAGGGAACGAAAACAAAACGAAACCAAAAACACGTTTTCTAAGTAGAATGTTGTGGCGTTAGCTTACATGTGCATTGTTCCCGGTGTCATGCGTTCCGTCAGAAATAATGGGCAAATCGTTAAAAATAAAGTAAAGCAGCGCTTCCTCCGTGAGAACTATGATATATGACAAATTTCCCGACTGACAATAAGGGGAGCCAGGGTGGTCGAATGGTAGAGCGTTGGACTTCTAATGCTCGGGTCGTGATTTCGTATCCCGGCTGGGGCCAAATTTGTGATGGCTTTTTCATCGTTGCCCCGTCTTTGATATCACCCTATGTGGTGGAAAAGGACGTTAAACCCTCAAACACCCACCCACCCCGACTGACAGTAAAGTATGGGGCATTTGTCCTGAATATGGTTCAGCCCATCGGAAGAACTGTCCTCCACGGCGGAAAATCAAATTCATCCCACCCTCTTCTTCCTCCTCTTCCTCTTCTTCCTCTTCCTCATCTTCCTCTTCCTCATCTCCCTCATCTTCCTCAACCTCTATTTGAGACGCCAGCTGATTTGGCTGGCTGGCAAGGGCATCCAAAATCTTGACAAAAACTCCGTCGTTTGTGACAGTAGACGGGCAGTCTCGCACTCTTGAAAAACCTATAGCTAACTTTTCAAGACTTTCTTGGCCGGTCACAGTCTCTTTCAACCTATCCCGGGTGGCCAGAACTGATGCACCTCTCTCATACTGCAAGGCATGGTTCGCCTCTCCTTCCAGCGACTTTGTTTCCTGTTGGTCTTTTTGAGAACGGAGGATGGTTTCACTGCGTTTGGACGTGTAGTCGGTAAAGAATGCATCTACTGACTTCAAAGCATCGTCTCGAAGCTTGGCGAGTTTCGCAACCACTCTCTCTGTCCTTTCCACGATTTTTCTCTTGGCTGCTTGTCGTTTCTGCTCTATCGCTGCATCACCCTCCGATACTTCACCAAGTGCAGCTTCCAGTTTGGTCGAGCGGTCCCGGAGACCTGCTAACATCTTTTTCAGGTCGTCTTTTGCAGAGGCAACCATTTGATCCAAAGCTAGGACGTAGTGACTCACATGCCGAGTGTGATAGCACGTTTGGCAAATTAGGACATTGCAGTCTTTGCAAACAAAACTCACGTCTTGGTTTTCATGCATAACACACTTCTCCTTTCTGCGACTTCGGCGTTCTTCAAGCTCCTCCGTGATGTAGAAGTTGGACTGAAATTTGCAGACCCCACCCCGAGGAACTTTCGTTTCCCTCCGACAAGACGGACATCTGAATGACTGGGCACCCCCAGCCACTTGTTCCAAGCATCGTTGACAGAAAGTATGGAAGCAAGGCAGGATCTTCGGTGTCTGGAACATCTGTAGGCAGATGCCGCATTCTAAACGGGAATGTGCTGGAACGGGTGATGCCATTTTTGTTGTTGCTGTGTTGCCTGTACCTGCATAGAAAATTTGAAATTGAAAGTCCCGACGTGTAAAGAAATCGAGCTGTCTTTAAAAAAATAAACGAATGGCTAAATTTGGAAACAGATTGAGGAAATGTTTTCCAGAGCGGGATGTAAGAATATGCTAATCAATAGGCAATTTCATACTGATGGAAATTTAATCAATCAATCAATCAATACTTTATTAATCCCTTCCGGGAAATTAAATGTCTGCCGGTCACATACAAACAGGACATAAAAGAGTTCTTAAGAGAGACATAAAACATAAAACAATTTATCACCATAACACACATTTCATAAATTATCACATACACATGTATCACAGACTATATAGAGTGAACGGCCTCCAGCCACCCCCCCCCCCCCCCCACACACACACACACACACACACACACACACACACACACACACACACACACACACACACACACACCGCGGCAATCTATGGCATAGTAAACAACCAAACAAAATAAGTACTGAAAGGTTAAAGCTCACGCATTTCATTATCACCGGCGACAACTTTTTATTGTCACTAGATCAAGTGAATGGGTCGCAGCAACATGGGGCTACAAAAATATACAGGGCGGCTGATAACAGGCGATCAATATTACTGATACAGCGGTCTAGTCTATGCAGCACTCATGTACCCGACTTAATACCACTCTACCACTATTACAGGTCATGGTTTAAATTCCGTAATCCACCACTGCGTAGTTTAACTTTGTACCCATGAACCTCACACGTGAATTATCGATGTACCTAAAAAGTACCCATGCACCGCTGTGTAGGAATACACAAAGTTTCAGCTGTCGTCTGACAAAATGGAAGGTTCACACACTGTTTTGACTTTGAATTGAATTGAATTGAATTGAACTGACTCAGACGGCTGTCCGTTCCTAGCCTACAACGAACAGGTCACTAAAACAAGCACCTGTTCGAATCCCTGTGCAGACGCCAGCGAAAGAACGAGGGCCTACACCAACGAAGAAAACACTGACCGCTATCCAGTGTCCCTCTACCTAAAGCGCGCCTCTCAATTACTGCGTTCGAAGGCAGCGTGCCACCCGGTCAGCCCTTTCTATCTTCGAAGAAGGGGGCTTGTTGTAAAATAAAATGTTGAAATAAGCACTCTTGGGTAGATCATGTACCAACAGCGAAAAGTGTCCAAGATCCTAAACTCCAGTATCAGCGTCAGTGCTTCAAATGTGCCCGCCACTCGCACTGAATCAGATCACACGGCTCGCGTTGAGAGCCGGTCAGGATTTCTTGCAGATTTTGGCCCCAGTGCACGGAAACATTAACACTAGTGACGGAAATGATTCACTCAAATGCTAACAGTTTGCGGTGCTTTGTGTGTTGTGCACATTCTATTGTTGTTGTCATAGTTAATGTTATTGTAAAATGACACAAACTTACGGTTACGGAATCTGTTTCCTTACGGACTGTGTTTACATTTCCTATTGAACCGGCAGTGTGTTTTTGTGTTCGTTTTGTGTTCGTTTTGCGTTCGTTGTTGTTTTTGTCGTTGATTTTGCCGTGTTGTTGTTGTTGTGGTGGTGGTGGTGGTGTTTTGGTGGTGGTTTTGGTGGTGGTGATGTTCGCCACTTGGTAAACGTTTAGATGACTTTCATTCCTGCAACAGGGTCATTGTAAAAGGAACTACTTTTTAAGCGCATGCAACACGGGATGACTGGGGATTTTGTTCTCACCAGATTAAGTCCAATTTATTTACAGACTCATTTACTGTCTCTGTTTGCTTTCGTGTACACGCGCATGCATAAACATCAAATGTGCTTCTTAAAACGAGAGGGGCAGCAGAATTGGAAAACAAGTGCACACCATGCATGTAGGATTAAAAAAACAAAACAAAAAACGAAGCAACAACAACAACAACAAAAGCCTCATCAGACGAATATACTCTCAAACATACAAGTACACCTTGATTTTAACAACGTAAAGTTTAACTGAAGTGATCGTTGTTTCTGAACGTATGTGGTCGCAGTTGCAAATGAGGGTTTTCACCCCCTCCCCCTCACCCCCCCCCCCCCCCCAAAAAAAAAAAAAAAAAAAGTGACGTGAAACTCATCTAAGAAAGCTGGCGAGATGTAGTAAGTATACAATCTGGTTTATCGCATTCTAACATTCGTGACCATGTCACAGGCAGCCATATAAGAATTACAATTAATTGCGTTTGTCTTTAAGAAAAGGGGGAGCCAGGACGGCCGAATGGTAGAGCGTTGGACTCTCAATGCTCGGGTCGTGAGTTCGATTCCCGGCTGAGGCCGAATATTTGTGCTGGCTTTTTCATCGTTGCCCCGTCTTTGATATCACCCTATGTGGTGGAAAAGGACGTTAAACCCCCAAAACATCCACCCCCACCCTATAAGAAAAGCTCATTACCTGTACGCGTTAAAGACAGCCTCAACACTCGAAGTCAGTGTCCAGGGCACCGCCTGTCTACTACCACCAGCAAAACATTTTAGGGGTAGGCTACGTATATATGCAGATGA
Source organism: Batillaria attramentaria (assembly GCA_018292915.2). Classification (NCBI taxonomy): domain Eukaryota; kingdom Metazoa; phylum Mollusca; class Gastropoda; family Batillariidae; genus Batillaria; species Batillaria attramentaria. The sequence goes on along the minus strand of JACVVK020000119.1, from coordinate 1,001,407 downwards.
CTCATGCTTTTATCAGTTTGTACTCACGTGACGATACTATTGACGCACCTATTCTACTGACTTCACGTTTCGGTGCATACAGACTGTCGTAAAATGTCTGACTGAAGATGAAATACCCAGCTCTTTTTAATCGTCTCTTGAGTCATTTCGATGACGTGATGCTCTAAAATTTAAAGTAAATCAGTCGGCTGCCGAGGGGGGGAAAGTAGTGGCAGAAAGGGCAGTACTAAGACTTTTGTAACTGTTGGGATAAGCCGTGTATCCTGCTGACGACTCGTAAACTAGTCGCTGATCGGGAGCCCACTGTGTATGTAATAATCCAAGATTACAAGGGGTGCGACTTTGGGGGGATGCTTCTCTTAGTATGACACGTCTTAATATGATGTGGATGATTACACGGCCGGCACCGCAGGTGCCGTCATTGCCGGGCCTGGTGAATGCCGGGATGTTTATGACAGGAAACGTGGAATGCGGCCCTGTCCCGTAGTCCCAAACCACACGGACCTCCATAGCATCATCGTACTATCATCCTCATCTCCATCATCATGCATAATTGAAAACTGTCCCAGCTTCCGAGTCCTCCGTGGGTTCCACCCAATACCAGGGAGGAACACCACTGGAACTGGCAAAGAGTTGGGGCAGAAAAAAAAAAAAAAATCCCAGATTACCATTAGTGAAGTGGATACTGACATTTTTCAACCATATAACGTTGTTTCAGTCCTACACGTGCTTCCGTCGTTGTAGTGTCTGGCAAACACGTTTGCCATGCCATGTCAGGGGCGCCGGAACCGGGGGGGGGGGGGGGGCAAGGGGGGCAGCTGTCCCCCCTGTACCCAAGCAGGGGGGGGGGGCAAGAGTATCTTTTTGCCCCCCCCCCCCCCCTGGAAAATCAGGTGACCATGGCAAGAGGGGGGGGCAAAGCCATGGTCTTGCCCCCCCCTCCCTTCCCCTACCCCCCCTCCCCCTCCTCCTCTTCCTGCTCTCTCCGTCATCCCACGCAACAGAGAAGGAAATGCACGAATAAATTGATAGACTATGATACGTGCGCAAATAAGAGTAAAGAATAAATGTTAACTATAAGGAAGCCAGTGTCGCTATCTTGTTTATATATACCGACAGAGCGGACTGTACTAGCTGCCAGTCACTCAGTGTTGACTGAGTTAACAATTATGCAAAATAATAATAATAATAATATGGGTATTTAAGGGACGCCCTCCCTCTCGCGGGAGCTCAGGGTGCCTTACAATCAACACACACTCACTCACCCAGAAACACACACAACATGCCTCCACACATACATTCAGCTACAAACACATAACGTATTTGAAGCATCATAGCACATCATACAAAATATGTCACCACAGGTAACAGGAGATATTGAATTACAAAACACACTTGCCTGAATGCTGATCAAAGTACACCCGTAGTATCAAACAGCAGTACACAGACTTCCGGCGTTGATATCTCGGCCAGCGCAGACACTTGTATACTGTTCTCTGTAAACGCGGCAGTGTAGCGAGAAATGTAACCTGGTTATTTTCGGTTTCGGTGTGGGTGATTGAGTCACAACCGACCGCCAGTAACGCGACAAAAGACACGAACAGGAATGCTAACGAGTGTATATGGGTACGTCTGTACCATAAATGCAGCTGTGATAGAAGACGCAGCAGTCACAACATATTCTATCAAATGCAGCTGTCAGGTGAGGTTAAACTGTCACACACAATGCATTATGCACGTCATGTGTGTGTGTGTGTGTGTGTGTGTGTGTGTGTAAGCCAGCGCAATTTCTTCTTCTTCTTATTATTATTATTATTATCATCACACATTTTCTCATCCACGGAAACAGTAAACCTTCTGAATCCAGACACTGAATTAATAATAATAAACCACTGTTTGCCAAAAGTCTTCCAAGCATGGTGCAAACAGCGTCCCCGAGCGGGTGTCCGTGGTCTACTGCTTCATCATGAAAGTGCCAGCGCACACATAGTAGCTGCAACTCTGGACTGTCTAGCCGAAAATAATGTTCAGCTGGTTACCCACCCACCATATTCCCCTGGCTTATCCCCCTGTGACTGTTTTTTGCTTCCTTCCGTCAAGAGGCAGTTGAAGGGAAAGCAGTTTCGGAGTGCAGAAGATGCCCGAGCATTGTTCGAGGGTGTCATTTTGGACCTACCCCAGTTAACGTGGTCGGGTGTCATGGTCAGCTGGTTTGAGGGGATGGCAAATTGTGTACAGGCTGATGGGAGGTTCTTCCAAAACCTTGAGTAAAGAGACTGGTTGTAAGTGTTCTTGAAAAGCCAGGTTGCAAAACATAATGAGTGGCGATCGTAGTGTTGTCACACGTTGCGATTCTGCAGGCCTACCACCGGCAAAATGCCTGTAGCGGGTACTCCCCGGAGACATACACTACAGTGGATAGTTTCTTGTAACCATGTAATTGTTTAATATGTTGCAGCTGAAAGCAAACAATATGGCAAAAGCTGCTACAAGCAAGAAACTGGAGTGCAGCGTCTGTTTAGATCTGTTCAACACGCCTAAAATACTGCCCTGTTTCCATACCTTCTGCAAAGGATGCTTGGAAGAGCTGACAGCAAACTCCACGGCAAGGTCGTTTGCGTGCCCGGAGTGTCGCAAACACACAGAAGTCCCTGGCGGTGGGGTCACCAACTTCCAGACCAATTTCTACATCGCTGATGATTTAGATCTAGCGCAAAAGAGAAAATGCGCCCGTGAAAAGTGTAGCTTCCACAAGGATAAGCGCGTCAGCTTGGTTTGCAAACACTGCAATGTCCTGATCTGTCAAAAGTGCATGGACACGTGGCACAAAGGCACAAAAAGAAGACCAGCGAATGGATTGCTAAGCTTACCGAGGCCCGTGACGATGCCCTGAAATCAGTGGATGAACTTGTCTCTGAACATCAGTCCAAGCTGAAAGGAACCGTGTTGGTTTTTCAGAAAGACATAGAAAAAACTAAGTCTCTCTGGGTACAGGTGGAACAAGCTTTGGAGGATGAACGTATTCAATTCAATTCAATTCAATTCAATTCAATTCAACTTTATTGTCTGTCGATGGCAGAAAATTTTCTTCTGGCTCGCACACACGCACACACACACACACACACACACACACACACACACACATTAATTTATCTAGACATATAAATCCATACATATTAAACACAGATCCTAAAGTAATGTGTGATGTCCAAGTCTAATACTATGCTACTAAACTAAGAAATCTAAACTGAAAGATGGCAAGGGCATAGCGGTACCAGGTGATATCTTTGATTTCGGTGATTCTGGGTCAGTTCAAGGAGTTGATTTTCTGTTTAGCCACACATGAACTCAAAACAACAACAACAACAACAACAACAAAAATCTTCAGTAGAAATTTAGCTCTTTTTTAATTTTTTTAACCTTTTGAATCTGTGCTCCTGCAGTTGTGGCGCAAGCAACACGATGTATGGTATATCCAAAATAATTATTTGTTCGAAAATGGACGGTCAGTTACGCACGCTCCAGTTAAGCAATTTCTGTTTCACGCGGCGAAACATTATGCTGAATTTTTCCTAAACTCTGCTTAAAGAAAGGTGGCAGACATTGAACATAATTATTTATATAAACGCAAGCCTAGAGACAGAAACATCCGTAACTGACAGTCCATTTTCCGACAAGTATTGTTGGGATTGCCCTGTAACACACATGTCCCTTCTTGTCCCAGTCATTCCGCAGCAGACGATGAACTTTTGAACTTTTTTTTTCTTTATTTCTTTTTTTTTGGCATTTTTACACAGGACATCAATGAAAACAGAAGCACATTCAGTGGTATATACAGCGGGTATAGAAAGTACGGCAGACAGGTTGAAGATAGCATTAGTGCCAAACGAATGTTTGAACTACACAAGACATGGCAGACATGGCAAGCATTAATTAACTAATCCAAAACAAAGCATGTATACAGTTGCCAATGTTGCCAGAACAATGCTGCATCGCCGTGTACATGGAACATATATTTTCGATACATATTTTCGTGATATAATATCGATTCTTGAATTCTCTTAAGAAACTGTTCACATTTAAGCGCCTATCAAGCCATCTGCAACGACAAATATAAAATTTAGCAGTAAGAGACTGAGAGAATATTTTATCAACAATAAAACAATCTTTCGAACTAAACAGAGTACATTCAACATGTAATTCTAAGTTGTCGCATGGGAACTTGTTGCTGTTTTGATTACAGACCTTCCTGGCATTGATGACTGAAAAAGGAACTGTTCTAATGCCTTTTGGATGTCGGCAAAATGGAATTTTGACATTGCATACAGCCAGTCACGCAAAGAAGAAAACAAAAATGAACGTTTGCTAATGTGTCAATATGCCTGTGTTATACATTCGGCCGTCATAGCAGGTTTGACTTTCCTTTATTTCAAATTGTAACATTTCCTGTTCGTTTTAATGCATATGTAACACATGCCAATAAACAATATTAAACCCATAAACTTACTTTCTTACAGAATTTTGTTTTGAACTGGACACAAACTGTACAGGATGAAAATAGTTACAATATTCCTGCAAAAATGTACTGAACAGTAAACACGAGACCGGCCGAGCATGGACGCAGTTGGGGTGGATGGGTGTTTGGGGGTTTAACGTCCTTTTCCACCACATAGGGTGATATCAAAGACGGGGCAACGATGAAAAAGCCAGTACAAATATTTGGCCCCAGCCGGGATCGAACTCACGACCCGAGCATTAGAAGTCCAACGCTCTACCATTCGACCATCCCGGCTGCAAGGACGCAGTTAGTCATGGGGCCCCTCTCCTGTAATCGAGGATGTCACGTACCCGACCACCGTTGGGTTACCCGCACTAGGACGCAGTGATTCATTTGGTACATTTCATATCAGTAAACTCTGCCAGTCACTCAAAGTTCATCATACCTTCTGATCAAAACACATCTCACCCACACAAAAAAATAAATCACGCAACACAAACAGTAGCAGACGAGGACGAAAATAGTTACCATATTCCTGCAAAAAATGTACTATCAGTAAACATGAGACCGGCTTAGCATGGACGCAGTGATTCGGTTGGTGCATTTCATATCAATGAACTCTTGTCATTTACTAAAAGTCCACCGTTATATGTCACACCTTCTCTTGACCAAAACACATCTTACCCAGCAGCCAAACAAACAAATCACACAAACACACAAGCGCAGAATGGTTACAGCATTTAGTCTCTTGTGCACAACAGGTCAAACAAATAAATCAATATGCAATACAAACACACAAGTGTAGAATGGTAGCGTTTATATATTCTCTTGTGCACAGCAGAACAGGCCGACAGAAACAAGGAAAAGGTCAAAGAAAGAAAAGCCTGAAAGCAAAACTGAAAGTACAGGGAACGAAAACAAAACGAAACCAAAAACAGGTTTTCTGAGTAGAATGATGTGGCGTTAGCTTCCATGTGCGTTGTTCCCGGTGTCATGCGTTCCGCAGTCGGAACCAACTGGCAAATCATGACTGAAAAAAGTAAAGCACGACTTCGTCCGTGGGAACTATGATATATGGCAAATTTCCTGGCTGACGGTAAAGTACAGGGCATTTGTCCTGCATAATTATGGTCCACTGGGCCGCGAAATCATCGTCCGAAACAATGACCTAATATATTTCCTACCTTCCTTTTCCTCATCTTCCTCTTCCTCATCTTCTTGGGGAGCCGGGGTGGCTGAATGGTAGAGCGTTGGACTTCTAATGCTCGGGTCGTGAGTTCGATCCCAGCTGGGGCCAAATATTTGTGCTGGCTTTTTCATCGTTGCCCCGTCTTTGATATCACCCTTAATCGTAAAAAACGGACGGTAACCCCCCATCCACCCATTCTTCTTCTAGCTTTACTTCAAAATCCAGTAGATTTGGCTGGCGGGCGAAGGCATGGTCAAATTCGTCAAAAACTTCATCTTTTGTGACAGTAGAGGGGCAGTCGGGTACTCTTGATAGATCTGCAGTTAACCTCTCAGGACTTTCTTGGCCGGTCATATTATCTTTTAGCCTGTCCCGAGTAGCCAGAACTGATGTACCTTTCTCACTCTGCAAGGCATCATTCGCCTCTTCTTCGAGCGACTTCGTTTTCTGTTTGGCTTTTTGAAAACGTAGGACGGTTTCACTGCGTTTGGACGTGTAGTCGGCAAAGAATGTATCTACAGACTTCAAAGCATCGTCTCCGACCTTGGCGAGTTTCGCAATCACTGTCTTTGTCCTTTCCACAATTTTTCTCTTGGCTGCTTGTCGTTTCTGCTCTATCGCTGCATCACCATCCGATACCTTACCAAGTGCAGCTTTCAGTTTGGTCGAGCGGACCCGGAGACCTGCTAACATCTTTTTCAGGTCGTCTTTTGCAGAGGCAACCATTTGATCCAAAGGTAGGACGCGGTGACTCACATGCCGAGTGTGATAGCACGTTTGGCAAATTAGGACATTGCAGTCTTTGCAAACAAAACTCACGTCTTGGTTTTCATGTATAACACACTTCTCCTTTCTGCGAGTTCGGCGTTCTTCAAGCTCCTCCGTGATGTAGAAGTTGGACTGGAAGTCGCAGACCCCACCCCGAGGAACTGCCGTGTCCCTCCGACAAGACGGACATCTGAATGACTGGGCACCCCCAGCCACTTGTTCCAAGCATCGTTGACAGAAAGTATGGAAACAAGGCAGGATCTTCGGTGTCTGGAACATCTGTAGGCAGATGCTGCATTCTAAACGGGAATGTGCTGGAACGGGTGATGCCATTTTTGTTGTTGCTGTGTTGCCTGTACCTGCATAGAAAATTTGAAATTGAAAGTCCCGACGTGTAAAGAAATCGAGCTGTCTTTAATAAATAAATGAATGGCTAAATTTGGAAACAAATTGCGGAAATGTTTTCCAGAGCGGGATGTAAGAATATGCTAATCAATAGGCAATTTCATACTGATGGACATTTAATCAATCAATACTTTATTAATCCCTTCCGGGAAATTAAATGTCTGCCGGTGACATACAAACAGGACATAAAAGAGTTCTTAAGAGAGACATAAAACATAAAACAATTTATCACCATAACACACATTTCATAAATTATCACATACACATGTATCACAGACTATATAGAGCGAACGGCCTCCAGCCACACACACACACACACACACACACACACACACCGGCAATCTACGGCATAGTAAACGACCAAACAAAATAAGTACTGAGAGGTTAGAGCTCACGTATTTCATTATCACCGGCGACAACTTTTCATTGTCACTAGGTCAAGTGAGCGGGTCGCAGCAACATGGGGCTACAAAAGTATACAGGGCGGCTGATAACAGGCGATCAATATTACTGATACAGCGGTCTCGTCTATGCAGCACTCATGTACCCGACTTAATACCACTCTACCACTATTACAGGTCATGGTTTAAATTCCGTAATCCACCACTGCGTAGTTTAACTTTGTACCCATGAACCTCACACGTGAATTATCGATGTACCTAAAAAGTACCCATGCACCGCTGTGTAGGAATACACAAAGTTTCAGCTGTCGTCTGACAAAATGGAAGGTTCACACACTGTTTTGACTTTGAATTGAATTGAATTGAATTGAACTGACTCAGACGGCTGTCCGTTCCTAGCCTACAACGAACAGGTCACTAAAACAAGCACCTGTTCGAATCCCTGTGCAGACGCCAGCGAAAGAACGAGGGCCTACACCAACGAAGAAAACACTGACCGCTGTCCAGTGTCCCTCTACCTAAAGCGCGCCTCTCAATTACTGCGTTCGAAGGCAGCGTGCAACCCGGTTAGTCCTTTCTATCTCGGAAGAAGGGGGCATGTTGTAAAAATAAAATGTTGAAATAAGCACTCTTGGGTAGATCATGTACCAACAGCGAAAAGTGTCCAAGATCCTAAACTCCAGTATCAGCGTCAGTGCTTCAAATGTGCCCGCCACTCGCACTGAATCAGATCACACGGCTCGCGTTGAGAGCCGGTCAGGATTTCTTGCAGATTTTGGCCCCAGTGCACGGAAACATTAACACTAGTGACGGAAATGATTCACTCAAATGCTAACAGTTTGCGGTGCTTTGTGTGTTGTGCACATTCTATTGTTGTTGTCATAGTTGTTGTTATCGTAAAATGACACAAACTTACGGTTACGGAATCTGTTTCCTTACGGACTGTGTTTACATTTCCTATTGAACCGGCAGTGTGTTTTTGTGTTCGTTTTGCGTTTGTTGTTGTTTTTGTCGTTGATTTTGCCGTGTTGTTGTGGTGGTGGTGGTGGTGGTGGTGTTTTTGGTGGTGGTGGTGGTGGTGGTGGTGTTCGCTGCTTGGTAAACGTTTAGATGACTTACATTCCTGCAACGGGGTCATTGTAAAAGGAACTACCTTTTAAGCGCATGCAACACGGGATGACTGGGGATTTTGTTCTCACCAGATTAAGTCCAATTTATTTACAGACTCATTTACTGTCTCTGTTTGCTTTCGTGTACACGCGCATGCATAAACATCAAATGTGCTTCTTAAAACGAGAGGGGCAGCAGAATTGGAAAACAAGTGCACACCATGCATGTAGGATTAAAAAAAAAACACACACAAAAAAACCGAAGCAACAACAATAACAACAAAAGCCTCATCAGACAAATATACTCTCAAACATACAAGTACACCTTGATTTTAACAACGTAAAGTTTAACTGAAGTGATCATTGTTTCTGAACGTATGTGGTCGCAGTTGCAAATGAGGGTTTTCATCCCCTCCCCCTCACCCCCCCCCCCCCAAAAAAAAAAAAAAAGTGACGTGAAACTCATCTAAGAAAGCTGGCAAGATGTAGTAAGTATACAATCTGGTTTATCGCATTCTAACAGTCGTGACCGTGTCACAGGCAGCCATATAAGAATTACAATTAATTGCGTTTGTCTTTAAGAAAAGGGGGAGCCAGGATGGCCGAATGGGTAGAGCGTTGGACTTTCAATGCTCGGGTCGTGAGTTCGATTCCCGGCTGAGGCCGAATATTTGTGCTGGCTTTTTCATCGTTGCCCCGTCTTTGATATCACCCTATGTGGTGGAGAAGGACGTTAAACCCCCAAAACACCCACCCCCACCCTATAAGAAAAGCTCATTACCTGTACGCGTTAAAGACAGCCTCAACACTCGAAGTCAGTGTCCAGGGCACCGCCTGTCTACTACCACCAGCAAAACATTTTAGGGGTAGGCTACGTATATATGCAGATGACTCATGCTTTTATCAGTTTGTACTCACGTGACGATACTATTGACGCACCTAGTCTACTGACTTCACGTTTCGGTGCATGCAGACTGTCGTAAAATGTCTGACTGAAGATGAAATACCCAGCTCTTTTTAATCGTCTCTTGAGTCATTTCGATGACGTGAAGCTCTAAAATTTAAAGTAAATCAGTCGGCTGCCGAGGGGGGGGGGGGGGGGGGGGGGGGAAGTAGTGGCAGAAAGGGCAGTACTAAGACTTTTGTAACTGTTGGGATAAGCCGTGTATCCTGCTGACGACTCGTAAACTAGTCGCTGATCGGGAGCCCACTGTGTATGTAATAATCCAAGATTACAAGGGGTGCGACTTTGGGGGGATGCTTCTCTTAGTATGACACGTCTTAATATGATGTGGATGATTACACGGCCGGCACCGCAGGTGCCGTCATTGCCGGGCCTGGTGAATGCCGGGATGTTTATGACAGGAAACGTGGAATGCGGCCCTGTCCCGTAGTCCCAAACCACACGGACCTCCATAGCATCATCGTACTATCATCCTCATCTCCATCATCATGCATAATTAAAAACTGTCCCAGCTTCCGAGTCCTCCGTGGGTTCCACCCAATACCAGGGAGGAACACCACTGGAACTGGCAAAGAGTTGGGGCAGAAAGAAAAAAAAATCCCAGATTACCATTAGTGAAGTGGATACTGACATTTTTCAACCGGTGACACGTCATTTCAGCGCCACCATTTCAGCGCCAACATTTCAGCGCCAACATTTCAGCGCGACGACTTTTCAGCGCCGTACATTTCAGCGCCATACATTTCAGCGCCATACAGCGCCTCCCCCTCCGAGTGAATAGCCGGGGGCTTGGTGGGGGCGAGGGGGTGGCTGTTAGCGGCGTCCTTTTGATTGCTTTGCAATCAGTACGAGGTCTGTAGGAAGCAGTCAGTTTTGTGTTTGTAAACCGATCAACTTCCAAGGTGTACGAATACATGAAGGTGTTGTCACCCTGTTTGTCGTTTCTATTGCTTCCAGTTGAGACGACGACGTGTTAATGTGCGTGAATCCGCTGTCAGCAGGAAAAAAATGTGATTAGCTAGTTTATGTGTTTAGCTAGTTCTCTCTCTCTCTCTCTCTAATCGTTTGGCGCTGAAATGTACGGCGCTGAAATGTACGGCGCTGAAAAGTCGTCGCGCTGAATTGGTGGCGCTGAAATGTTGGCGCTGAAGTGTCATGGAACCTTTTCAACCATATAACGTTGTTTCAGTCCTACACAGGCGTGATTTCAAGACGAGGGTGGGTGGGTGGGTGATTTCAAGACGAGGGTGGGTGGGTGGGTGTCTTGAAATCACGCCTTTTCACATACAATATACATACTGTGTTTTCCCAATTTAGGGCAGAGTAAAGAGGCGGAGCTTCGGCCTCGCGTGCCGAGTGAGGGGTGGGTGGGTGCTTGGGGGTTTAACGTCCTTTTCCACCACATAGGGTGATATCAAAGACGGGGCAACGACGAAAAAGCCAGCGCAAATATTTGGCCCCAGCCGGGATCGAACTCACGACCCGAGCATTAGAAGTCCAACGCTCTACCATTCGACCACCCCGGCTCCCCGATTTCAAGACGAAAGAGACTGACGTCATGGTCATTTTCCTCAAATGACGCCAATGGAATTATTGCTTTCTTTCCATGAGTCTGGCAAAAGGTTTGCCAGCCCGTGCCATGTGTTGTGCTCATTATGCCGCGGGACGCGATTGGCTGAATTCTGGGGGCTCCACCCTTTTGATTGACAGGAGTGGAGTCGTCCATTATAAAGCGGTGAGGTCAAGATTCAATAGCACTGCGTGTCTCAATATCACTACATAGTTCTCGGCCGATAGCTGTGTCCTAACTGCCTTGTACCGTTTGTGTTCTCTGTCTGTCTGTCTGTCTCTCTCTCTCTTGCTACATGTATAACTAGTCAATAGACGCTTTAGATGATACGTACTGTACCACTAAACTGACTGGGCTCGTAATTCCGTCGTATGGATGTTCCAGACACGCCCACTAACAGCTGAAACTATGTATACTTGGCACAGGTGTCACACGCCGTCACAAGGTTGGCGTGGAGGAGCGATGGCGAAGCGAGTTCCCGATGAGCACAACACGACAATAAACAGATAAAAGAACAACACAGAGCAATACTGATGAGAAACAAGGAATTTAATAAAGAAATAAAGACAAGAAACAATTACAACAACGATGCACACTACAAAACAAGGCCTAACCTACTTCCCTATTATATTAGATAGCAGAGAGAAGGAGAAGAAAAGGAACAGAAATACAGGTTGTTAGAAAAGAAAAGTATACTCGATAGACCCTGCCTACCAGCCGCCGCCAAGTCCCAACCCGCACTGAAGAAATCTTCTCACCCCCTCAACTACTACTACTCACTAACTGGCAGTGGCCACACGTGAAATCTCTGAACTTTACTAACCCCAACTTAGAACCAAGAAAATAACACACTAGATATGAAACACGAGCCACACGCGCACCTTACACACAACCACACCCATGTCACACACACACACACACACACACACACACACACACACACACACACACACACACACACACACACACACAGAGTCACTTCTGTGACAACAGGCCTGGTGCATGTGTGTCTGTACATGCCCACTTTCTTAAGATGTAGGTTCCCTACACTGTTTGTTGTTTAACTTGTTGCTTTTCTATTTACTACTATTTGTTTGGTGTTCAACTTTTTGCTTTTCTATTTACAACTTTTTTAGTATTAGCAACTTCTCTCGGCTGTCAAAACTTTTACCGTTGATAAATAAAGTTTCATCATCATCATCATCATCATCATCTCTCTCTCTCTCTCTCTCTCTCTCTCTCTCTCTCTCAGTTTCTGTCTGTCCATTGGCATGTGGTGGAAAAGGACGTTAAACCCCCACCCACCCACCCACCCACCCTGTCTGTCCATTGTCTATGGGTATGTCTATGAATACATGTCTGTCGGTGTCCTCTGTCTGGAGGGTGGGGTGTGGGTGGGGATGAGGGGAGGGGATACTATGTAGGCATAATTATGGATCGCGGCCGTTTTCATATCAAGGGCCCACTCTTTGGAACACCCTTCAAAATCAAAAAGAAAGAAAGAAAGAAACAAACAAACAAATCATGCACATCAGGTGTGTGTGTGTGTGTGTGTGTGTGTGTGTGTGTGTTGTATCTGTGTCTGTGTCTGTCTGTGTCTGTATGTGTGACACACCGTTTCCTTTCTTGCTTCCTTCTAGTACTTTTCTTGGAATTATTCTACTGTACTTTATTTTTATAACTTATTATTTTGCTTAACTTTGTAAGGGCTTAGGGGTCCCTGAAAACAAGCGCCATATAAATATCCATTATTATATATATACCATACCATACCACACAATCAGGACAAAGGTTGTAGTTTCAACCCAGTTCAGGACTTTGTGCACACTTTGTGATCTCTGACTCTACACGCACTATAGATGAAGTCAGGATATAGGATAGTCAAAGTTATCAAGTGACATACAGACCCACTTCTGCCGTCACCTGGACAAAAAAGAAAGGACATAAGCGGTATGGATTTAAAAGGCACATACGCTTATTTTATCTACGTGACCGCAGAGTTACGTCAAAGCTGTCCAAAATTTGGGACATTCTAGAACATACAAGTAGTAGTAGATGTTGTAGAGATCGCGAAAAGTCACTGCATTTCGATGGAAATTTCTAGACCATCCCAGAACATGCGAGTGCAGTAACGTCAGTAAATTACGTAACCTTGGAAAGATTCCGTACTTGCCAGTATGTTGCAGAATGTTCTAGATCTGACCTGTTAGTATATAAGCAGCACTGAACAGCGTTCTGGGTTCTTCCTCTTTCGTGAGTTTGTTCTTGCGCATCTTCTGTTAATAAAGTATTGGAGTTGTATCCTGTTGTATCCCGTGTCTTCTCTGCGAGTGCACCGAGAGAGCGACATAGCAGGAGAAAAATACAACAGTAGAGGTACAGTGAAGGTACTTGAGTGTGAAACGGGACGTCTAGAATTGTGCTCATCGCTCAAACCACGACAGTATCTTCAGGCCCTGAAAGAAGGCTTTGCTGGACCATTTCCACCAGGAATTAATATGTACTTACTATCGCCTCATCGCTTGGTTTGTGTGTTTGTTCTAACACATAGTCTTCTCCAGCGAACCAGTGGAACCAAAGTACTGAACTCTTTGACTGCTGACAGTTATCCGTTCAGGTTAGTTGGATCTTGAAAGCTCGCACGAGCACACGCACTCACGCACGCACGCACACACTGTGACACACGCACATACACACACACACGCACACACACGCGCGCGCACGCACACGCACACGCATACGCACAAAGAGTGAGTGTTACTCATTGTGTGGCGAGTGCAACTAGTACTGAAAACTGAATAGTCTGACTATAGGCAGAATTTCCTGTTTGTAACTGAACAGCAGTTTGAGACCCTATCAGCTCTTAATGGTACGGCATGCTGAGATCTGTGATATCCCAGGCAGAACTGAAAGTTGGCGCACTCACACTAATTCTGTCTTTTTGTCGTAACGACCCTTTTTTCAAATATTTCAAATATGCCTCTTCCGTCTGTTTCACGACCAACCCGTATTTCCGTACTGAACTGAATTTTGCGGAAAATAATACGGCCAATCCATGCTAGTTTGCATCTCTGTTCCCCCCCCCCCCCCACAACAGAAACACATCCCTACCATGGGACCAACGAGTGGAAGATCTGGTCAACCGCCTGACAGTGGAGGAAATGCAAGGCCTGATGGGAGCGGATGGTAACGGCCCGAACGGGGGACAGCCAGGAACGGGGATCCCTCGTCTCGGGGTTGCTCCCTTCCAGATGTGGTCCGTGTGTGACCGAGGAGACGAGGGTGCGCCATCGGGGAACGCTACCAACTTCCCGCAGTCAATCGGACTGGCGGCATCTTTTAGGTAAGAGCTAAGGGCCCGCATGTAAAAGTTGGGGTTTGGGAATTTAACCCCGGGTTAGAGTCTAAACTCGAACTAAACTACCTCTAGGGTTAATTTTTTTTTTTTTTAAATATCAGGAAGCGGGTCCATTCCAGCAAGGTGTCTATGCCGTTATAGGAGGATTTTTGTCTTTCTTTCTTCGCTTCCTTTTTTTTATTATTTAATTCTGTTTTGGGGTTTCTTTTGTCCTAGTCTGGGTTAGGCCCATAGCCGTGGCTTAAATTAACCTCGAGTTTTACATACGGGCCCAGATCTTCATTGATAAGCAGAGAAAAGGGAATTTCGCTTAATACTGTGATCTAGGATAAAACAAATTACAAATGCAAATCTGGTTTAGGGCGGTCCAGAGAGCGGATCGAAGGAGCATGTGTGATTGTTTCGTTTACTGGCTTACAGCATGCTAAGAGAGGGCACCTATGTTTGGACCATATCCTTAAACGCCTGCATGAATGACGGAGTGCTCAATTTTGGGGTTGCGAAGGACGCCGCATCAGCAGAGTATGAAAAATACGCTTTCGAGGCTTCATTTTTGGCATGCCGCTTGCGGACGTGTCTTGCTTTTGGAAACCATTGTCTGTTTTGGATTGGTTAATTGTTTTCAAAGACGACTGTTGCCTAACGTTTGTATGATCCAAAGAGTAGCAAAGAAGTGTATTCTGTGGGATGTACGTTCATAACGGCACTTCCTGTTCATGTTTCTCGAGACACTCAAGGTATTAACAAGTCAAGCAAAGCCAACACAGTGCAAGTCCGTGAGAGCCCCTCTCTCCTGTAATCGAGGTAGGGTGTGTCTTCCCCGAACACTCATGGGTTACCCGAAATAGTCCGTGCGTAGCAAGGCAATTGTAACAGAGTCTTTGCAACTTGGCCCCGTTTACATTAGCTTAAAATACCGCCCTGAGAGTGCTCTGAGAGCGCCCTGTCGCGTTTACACTTGGACAAAATGCTCCGAAAGCGCACCGCTCTCAGACTATCTACAGTGGGTAGTCTGAGGGCGCTCTAGCTTAGGGCGCTTTCGTCACGTCACGTGGGGCCCTGTGTCACCGTAGCAACAGGCCATTTTTGCAAATGGCGAAAGATCGTTACGTGCTTTCTGGGCGCTGCCATGTCACATTCCTCGAGAGCACGTGACATATCAGCTCCCCTTCCACGATTATGTAATGTAAACGCCGTGGAGCGCTCTCAGTACGGTGCGCTTTAGGGGCGCCCTCAGAGCGTTCTGTAATGTAAACGGGGCAAATTGTGTCAACAGTCCAAGCCTTGTATACCGCGTGTCGGAGGCAGCGTCCATCGAACTTCGGGCCATGAATAATCTCTACACCAAAATGGGCAATTACGGCATCGACACGGGGCTGGCTTGTATTTCCCCTGTCCTTGACCTTTTCAGGGACCCCAGGTGGGGAAGAAACCAGGTGAGTGTCCTCTAAACTTTATTTTAAAGTCTCTGTGTTCGCAATGAGTTCTCCCGGCTGGGGCCAAATATCAGTGCTGGCTTTTTCATCGTTGCCGCGTCTTTGGTATCACCCGCATGAGGTGCAAAAAGGGCGTTAAACCTGATCCCCACCCCCCCCCCCCCCAACAAGCTCTCAGGTTGTTTGCCAAATGAATAGATGTACCTTTTGGCCATTGCGACCATTTTCGTGACTTTGCGGTTTCTGACAGTCGAGAAATATGAGTTTCTTTGGCCTAATGTGTCCAAACCTGTACTAAAAGTCGATAAAAAAACAAAACAAAACAAAACCAACGCTATTTGGTCCTCAGTCTGCAACCAAAATTTACGTCGTCAGCTGATTACGCCCTACGCTTCCCCGTACGCAGAACAACATGTATTCTAGCCCCGAGTCATCACAACGGCTTCGGATGCTCTGCTGTGTTTGCCCCTGACAGCATCTTTAGCTTCTTGAAAGAGTCAAATCTGTTGTATAAAATTTAGTCATTTATTTTAATCTGGCGAACAAGGACCTTGATTAGCTGCGAAATAGTCTTTCTTGCTTGCGCGGCGTTAACTAACTAACTAACTAACTAACTAACTAACTAACTAACTGACTATATTGTGTCCCAACTGCTGTGTCCTAACTAACTAACTAACTAACTAACTAACTAACTAACTAACTAACTAACTAACTGACTATATTGTGTCCCAACTGCTGTGTCCCAACTGCTGTGTCCTAACTAACTAACTAACTAACTAACTAACTAACTAACTAACTAACTAACTAACTGTGTCCCAACTATCTAACTATACTGTGCCACAACTAACTATACTGTGTACTAACTAACTAACTAACTAACTAACTAACTAACTAACTAACTAACTATACCGTGTCCCAAGTGACTTAACCACACACAAAAGGCGAAAGCATCAGCAGCGACTGACTGGCGTGGCGAGGAAAAACAAAGAAGTCCCCCTTGCGAGCCGATTGAATTGATTGGGACGGCATTGTACTGCTGATAGGCGTGCACAATTTAACGGACCTTTCTCGACAGGAGACACACGGGGAGGACCCCTACATGGTAGGTGTGTACGGAACTCAGTTTGTGAACGCAATTCACGGCCACCATCCCCGCTACGTCCGTGCTATCGGCGAGTGTGCCCACATGGCGGCCTACTCCGGCCCTGAGAACATCCCTGCTTCACGGTACTCCTTCGACGCCAAGGTATATCAAAAACTGTCATCGAATCCACTGGTGTCTTCTTTACTGGGCCACCCAGGGGCATAAACAGTCTCTAGTCTGATTCTTTTTTATAAATTTTTTTTATTAATTTCTTTTTTGACATATACACATTTCATAGAAATAAAGAAAACAAGACAACAACAAACAAAAGCAAAAAGGTGGACAAAAGGACACACACACACACACACACACACACACACACACACACACACACACACACACACACACACCGGCATACACACACCGGCATACTATGTAAACTTGACTGAGGAGGGCCTTGGACAAAAGCAAAAAAAAAAAAAAAAAAAAAATAGTAATAGTAATAATCATCATCATAAAAAAGGGTCTAGGGAAGGCACTTGTGCTGCCAATCTTTCACTGCTCCACTGTCACACAAAAGGGTACTCTAGTCTGATTCTGTACCCCTGATCTGAAAGATTTGGGCCGGATAAATCATGATGCCCTGGCTGCAGACTTATGCATTAAGCATAAGTAAGGTATATCAAAAACTGTCATCGGATCCACTGGTGTCTTTACTGGGGCATAAACAGTCTCTAGTCTGATTCTGTACCCCTGATCTGAAAGATTTGGGCCGGATAAATCATGATGCCCTGGCTGCAGACTTATGCATGAAGCAAGTGCACGACTACAACTTTGTCTTTGCACTCAGTGTGTTGTGTAGTTTTTGACCAACAAAGGGGAGCCGGGTTTATCCGAATGGCAGAGCGTTGGACTTCCAATGCTTGTGTCGTGAGTTCAAATCCCGGCTTGGGCCAAATATCTGTGCTGGCCTTTTTTTTCTCGTTGCCCCGTCCTTGATATCACCCATACGTGATGGAAAAGGACGTTCACCTCCCAAACACCCCCCCCCCCCCCCCGACCTCTACCAACGATATGCTACTGTGCTGATGGATGTATTTTTTGTTGAAGTACACACGTTCCAACACAAACGGTTCGTATTTGATAGGGCTTAATTAAATAATAATAATAATGAGTATTGTATAGGCGCTTTACCCAATTTCATGAATCGGCTCAAAGCGCCGCGAACTGAACCCAACACACGCTCACGTGAATCACACGCATTCTCTCAGACACTTGACATAAACACATTACAACCACGTGGTGCGACGGGTCAGCTCAGCTATTTAAATTTCGGGATTTAGAATTGCATTTATTTTTTCAATTTTGGTGGGCTGAACATTTCCAAAGCAGAGGGGGAGGAAGCCGGAGTACCCGGAGAGAACCCCCGAAGATCGGCCCTAATGAACGGTGCCACATACGAGAAGGAAAAATTCTTTGCCCCGAGTGGGATTCGAACCCCTGACCTCTCGCATTGGTGACAGGTCTCTTAACCACTAGACCACCGACCGCCCCTTCAAAGACAACGCAAAAATCGCAATTTTACTTGAAATCTTCAGACCACTAGGAGCCACTGCAAGCCACTTTTCAGCGGTCTCAGGCCTAGCGGAGATGGCCCACGTCTCGCGTATTAGTGGCTTGAAGTGGCTTCTACTGGTGTGCAGTGGCTTGTTCGTTTTACCAAATCATCGTATAGCGGGCAGGGGGTCACGGTGGTCGAGCTCGGAGAGATTGTTCATGCAGCGTGGCCAAAGTTTAAACAAACCACAGGGTAAACTCACTGAAGGAATACAAGGGAGTTCGGAGGAGGGAGTTGAATTTGGCCAATCGCTGAGCGAACCTGAATGACATGTACCGTGAAGAGGGTTTTTTTTTTTTTTTTTTTTACCCAGATATCCGAGAGAGATTTGAGAATGACGTTCCTTCCGGCGTTTCGCGCATGCGTCGAGGCAGGCGCCTATGCCGTAGAATCTTCGTATAATGCGTAAGTATACCATCATTTTATACTGTCGATTTTATAATTACCGGTCATAATTAGGACCCCCCTAACCCAACCCCCCCCCCCCCCCCCAAGAAAAAAAAAAAA